>JBBPUI010000651.1:0-17292 GCA_038094615.1 Heimioporus aff. retisporus
AACGCTCAACCTGGTGACCTTGCGCGAGTGTTGAACGTGGGTGGGTGCGGTGGCCGCGGTAGGCTATCCCATGGCAAGGGGTGTCCAGGTACGGTCACACCCCACTAATACTACGATGGGCCGGGTGGTATGGGCGCGAGTGGGATGGGTGGCTTGACTCGGGCGGGTGTGGATAAGGAGTCGACGTTCAGCCTATCTGCACACGTGCCTGGCTGACTACCGGCCATCGCATTCTACGGCTGTACTTCCGCTACATTATCCTCGTCCCGTGTTGGAACCCCAAGCACATGTGAGTGTCAAGGCCACAGGTATGATCAAGCCACTCGTCGGCCCACTGAGACTCCGAGTGGGGCCAGCGAGTCGGCGACTGGCTGGCAACTCAGCTTGGGGCCGCGTATCTTCATCCTCATCTCTACCATCATTCCTCGCTTACCTTTTCTTTGTTGTTGCACCTATCCTCATTCGACATAGTGTCATTCTTTACCTTGCTTACTCACAATAGACCATTTTCGAGCATATGTACAGCTTGTAGGTTTTCGAGCACCTCAGTCTTTACCTTTCGAGCACACAACCGAGGCGACGTGCCAGGATCCGATGTCCGAATCACTGGCAGACTCTCCGTCGAGAAACCTCGTGGGAATGCGTGTGATTGTCATGGTTATATGTGCCACCTGGCGTCCGGTGAGTCCGACCGTTTCATCTTCGATCCTTGGCTGCAAGGATGAAATTTGTCGTATCGGACCGCAGCGTATCTTTGACAGAAGGTCTTTTGGAGACGCTTCTGCATGATCATCGCCCGACTCGAACGGGGATTAAATCTTCTCTCTGAGCCTTTCTACTCTTTTTTTTTGTCTTCTCAAAATATCTCTTGGTATTGACCATCGTTTCACGTTAGATCCGTGACATGCTCTGCGTTCGTGGTCAGGTGGCATAGTACACTGTAGCACTTTAAGGGGTCTGTACACCAGCAGTCGTGTCGACGCACACCGGAACCGGGTAACACGCGTTCCACGGTCCCCTGCACCCTGGCCTCGACTGCACTTTGAGCCTGCCTCGCGTGATTGCCGGTCGAAACACGTTGCTCCCTGCTCGTTCCAGAACGAGGCTGCTGCCTCCAGACGCTGGGGGTTCGGACCATGCCGTGAACACGAGGCAAAGTACCCGATGATGCATGTTCGTTCCGAGCGCGCTACAAATAGTGGCAAGGGGTCCTGAGCACATGTCAAACCGATTATCTGTCGTTTGTTCCCCTCCCCTCGTACTACTACTACTACCCGTGCTCACATCAATGGCCACGATGGACATCGAAATGGCTTCCCCAGTCGGACCTCTCGCTCCAGCATATCACCAAGGCCATGCCTTCGGAGTTCAAGTGAGGCGTCCCTCGTCACCGGGGAGAGTCGATTGCTCACATCATGCAGGCTTATCAGTCGGACGTCGATCTCTGCCAACTCCTGCAGGCAATGTCCCTGACGAACGGCAAGTTCAAGGTTAGCCGCCTTCGCTCAGTGCCAACGCCCTCATCGCTGACGTTCGCTGGAGAAAGGTTCCCGAAACAGAACCAACGGACTATGCCCCATATGCATCGCAAAGTGCAAACGAGCACGATGCAAACACGGAGGAGCCGGCGTATCAGGCAAGCCCTTCCCGTTTCCTCTTTCACCGAACCTGGCATCCTCACCCACCCGGGCGCAACCTAGCCCGACGCATCGGCGTCATCAAGCTCAAGGTCCAGCTCCTCCGACCCACCGCACACAAGCTCCCCGCCCACCTCGTCCAGCACCGAACCCTGTTCCCAACTCCCCGGATGCCACTTCCTCCAGTCCATTCTCGCTTCGCTCGCCCCCGAGTCGCCCGCCCTCTTCCCGCGCCCATACCCTTACCCAATTGCAAACGCATTCCAGACGACGAACGGCGTCTATCTCGATACTCTGCTCCTTCATCGAAGTCTTCTGTCCGCATTTCCTCCCGCACACAAAGGGTGCGCAACGACACTCCACGAGATCGCGCGGGCAGTTGAGGCACGAGCTTGGCAGGCAGATCGGGATGAAGACGCAGAGGCGGTTGTGGCATTGAGACAGGAAGCTCACATTGTTGCACACTGGGTGTGATCTCGTATGAGGAAGCTGCCAGCCAGACTTCGCATGTGGGCAGTCCTTTTGTCGAACAACTACCACTCAGTACACTCCCTTGAAAGTTGAATAATACAGCTGAACTTTGCAGGCAGTCCAGTTCTCAGTACTTGCGGAAAGATAAAAGTGTCTTCCATGACTTGAATTAGAAGACTCCCCTGACGGAAGTAGCAGTAATCAAGATTCTACGATACATCGCTAGTTCGGAGCAGTATACGTGGATCACACTTCCAAATAAATCACTACGCTATAAGATGAGTAGTATCAAATCACCCTGTCCCATCAACCGCGAGTGGCATTATTGAACACCAGCAAATTGGGCGAGCCCTTGCCTACATCCTCAATGATATTGGGTGTAGAGAGTGCCACAACAGCTCCCTTGAGCTGCTTGGGAGTGATGGAGACCAAGCCCTGCGGAACTGGAGCAAAGAAGCCGGGTGCTGGAAGATACTGAGACATCCAGTGAGGAAGTGCCGCACGAGCAATAGCGTAGAGCGATGCGTATGTCTCTTCGGCTTCGCGCGATTCGGAAAACTGGAGAGGGAGTGAAGGATTGAATGTTATCGAGGGATAGATAGAAAGAAGATACGCGAGCAAGCCAGCAACGTGCGGTGATGCCATGGAGGTACCAGAGAGGGTGCTAGTTGCCCGTTTGCCGCCAGTGTAAGTAGAAAGAATGTTGAGACCAGGGGCGAACACATCGACACAGGTACCAAAGTTGGAAAAGTAAGCACGCTCGTCAGAGAGAGTAGAAGCCCCAACAGTAATTGCGTTCTTGGAGGCGGCAGGGGAATATTTGCAAGCGTCCTTGTTGTCGTTACCTTGGATTACGTCAGCACAAGGGAGACAAGCAGTTCCAGAATCGCTTACCAGCAGCAACGGCAAAGTGAAGCCCAGCGTCAACGGCCCTATCAACAATCAAATCCAGAGAAGCTGACTTGGAACCACCAAGACTCATGTTGGCGACCGAACCCTTGTGAGAGGTCTTGCCAGTGGCAGCGACTTCAGCACGGGCGGCAGCAGCCTTGGCTTGAGCCTGTTGGGAAGCCCAAGCTACGCCAGCAATGACATCGGACATGGAACCACTACCGTTGGAGCCAAGGACCTTGACAGCAAACAAATTTGCCTTCTTAGCAACACCAAACTTGCGGGAACCAATGGTACCAGCGCAGTGTGTACCGTGACCGTTTCCATCCTCGTCCACGTCATCTCTTGGGATGGTTTTCCCCCAAGTGGCGCGACCCTCAAATTCCTCGTGTTCAATGTTGATACCGGTATCGATGATATAAACGTCGACCCCCTCGCCGCCACTTGTGTCATGGACATAGGTCGTGAAAGTGCCAAAAGTAAGTTTATCCCTGTGGCTAATGCGAGCGAGGCCCTGTAGTGCAACGAATTAGAGTAGAAGCGGGTGCAAAGAAAGGTATGTACCCATGGAGCACCCGTCTGGGTACCAACTGGCGCAAGCTCGTCGGTGGTATGGACAATCTGATCGCGTTCTACGAAATCGACCTCTGGCATACTGCGAATTTGCTCGAGAACGCCTTCGGTGAACTGTCCAGCGTAGCCCTTGATGTGGGAGTCGTAGACGTGGTTCAGTCCAGAGGCGATATCGTAGCCGAGGAAGGAGTCAGCCTGGTGAGCTGACTGCAAGAAGTTGAGGTGGTTCTGCATCAACAGAGGTGACACGTCGTCCTTCAAGACGACGATGTACGAGTTGTTGATAGCGCCGTGGACGTATTCAGCCTCGACGAGAGGCGCGACGCCAAGATAAGGACGACGTTGGGAAGAGTAAGGAGAGGTAGAGAGTGGGGTGGCCAACGCCGAAGAGGCGAGCGACGCCGCCAGCAAAACGATAGTGACTCGTGACATGGCGAACGAACTGGGAAGAGTCGTATGCTCACGAGAGCCGTAGTATTAGTACCGGTGGTTGTGATTGGCCTTGTTTGGCTTCGGTGGCGAGCATGGTTTGCGTGTCATCCATTTCGGGGTCCTTTTCGCCGACAAAGACCGTTATCGAGGGCACAGGACGCTGCAAAAATGGCGCTATTGATCGTGATCTCACGCGTCGTACCTGCGTCGAGATAAGCGTTTTGTCCTTCTCGGTCGCAACGCCCAAACACACTGTCGCCCGCTGCGCAGCGATGACGGAAGGGCGGGCGCAGGCACGTGACAGTCATTAATATTTAGTTCGCCGTGTTCTGGTTCCGACGGGCGTTGCGTCGACCCCAACGCCCTCCACCGTCGTGTCGACATGAGTGCTACCTTTCCTCCGAGCGAGACCCCGTTCAACACAATATCCACCGCCACGTCCATAGCTTCGTTGCGTGACCTGGCTCGTGCGCAAGAGAGAGCACCCCTTCTCGACCGGAACGACGTCGAAGCTGGTCCAGCTCACTACGGCGCGAATACGCCCGACGTTGCATCGACCGTCGGTGCGTCTTGATTTCCTCTCCCATTCGCTACACCGGCTAACTCGTCCTGCCAGCTCCAGACGGTGTCAAACGCACCAAGATACGCAACTCCAAGTTTGCGCGTAGAGTGCGGTACTATGTCCCGTCGACTGCATGGATCCCTGACTACTCTCTCTCTCTGCAAGTCTGCCCTTCTTCCCTCTGCAAAACCACCTCTCATTATCATTCAGTCTCGGTGGCGACGTCCTCGCCGGCATATCAATCGCTGCTATGCTTATACCTCAGTCTGTCAGTTATGGTACCTCGCTAGCCAAGATTGGTCCAACTGCTGGCTTGGTAAGCGTCCCTGCCCTCATTTGCAATCTATAACCAATTGATCCCGCTAGTTTTCGGCTTCTATACCACCCATTGCGTACAGTCTTCTTGGAACCTCAAGGCAGCTGAATGTAGCGCCGGAAGCTGCCTTGTCGTTGCTTGTTGGTCAAGCCGTTACTGAATATCGCCACGCATATCCCGATCTTGCTCCGGATAAACTGGGCGTGGCTGTTGCTACCGCGATCGGCCTTCAGGTACACTTTTTGCATAATGCTTTCCAGGCGCCGGTACACTGATGATTAGGTTGGACTATTTGCATTCCTTCTCGGCTTCCTCCGTCTTGGGTTTTTGGACGTTGTCCTCAGCCGTGCTCTCCTCCGTGGGTTTGTAACAGCTGTTGCTGTCCTTTTGACCGTGTGGGTATCTCCTAATGCTGCCGTGCATAATTTAATCCTACGTTCAGCGAACAACTCATTCCGATGTTCGGTTTGGTAGCCCTGGAGGACCAGCTGCGTCCTGAAACGACTCTAGACAAGATTATCTTTCTTGCCGAAAATGTTTGGACTCACTCCCACCAATTGACGACTTTCATCAGTTTTGGAGCATTCTTCATCCTGATCTTCCTCAGACTTTTCAAGGATGCTTTCAGGAAAACGTGGTGGATTTATCGCGTCCCCGAGGTTCTTCTCGTTGTTGTTGTCTCAACTTGTAAGTCCTACACGATGATGCTCTTATTGCCATTGATCCTTTATCAATCCTTAGGGATATCTGACAAACTGAACTGGGCACAAGATGGCGTCGCCATTCTCGGTTCTGTATCAATTTCCACAGGCAAACACTTTTTCCAGTTTCCTCTAGGTTCCCACACATTCTCTTTGTTGCGCGGCACAACATCCACCGCAATGTGAGCCACTCTGCTGCGTGTTAAATTAAATCCCCGCGCTAAGTATTGCTGGACAGTTTGATCACTGTTATGGGTTTTCTGGATAGCATCGTAGCCGCGAAGCAAAATGGGGACCGTTTCGGTCATCAAATTAGTCCAAACCGCGAGCTGGTTGCGTTGGGTGCAGCCAATCTGGTTGGGTCCTTTGTTCCCGGCACCCTTCCCGCTTTTGGTTCGATTGTTAGGTTTGTCTGGCCAGCAACTACTGGAAAACTAACTGACAGTATCGCAGGTCTCGGATTAATGGCGATATTGGTGCTAGAACACAGCTAGCTTCACTCATCACTGCAGGGATCGTCCTTCTAGTAACATTTTTCCTCCTACCTGCTCTTTACTTTTTACCCAAATGCGTCTTGGCTTCTATGTCGGTATTTTCCACCCGTGTACATCATGCAATTCTTTCTAACTTGCTTCACTACAGCATATGTTTATTCGCTATGACCCTCTTCGCCGAGGTCCCCCATGACGTGATATACTACTACAGGTACGTGATTGTCATTTAGACGACGCACCTAATCTGAGAGTGTAACGCCAGGATCGGAGCATGGATGGACTTGGCGATGATGCTCATCACGTTCACTCTTTCTGTAGTTTGGAACGTTGAGATCGGCATTGTTGTCAGTTTGATCATTGCACTTCTACTGGTCGTCCGGCGTTCGTCAAAGACGCGCATGACAGTGCTGGTGAGCTTCAGAGTTCATGGCATGAGTATATTGATGGATGATGTGACGTAGGGCCGCGTTCCTGGTACAAACCAATGGCGACCTGTGACCGATGTGCCCGAGGTCGAAGATATTCCTGGCACATTGATCGTACGCGTCCGGGAGGGTCTTGATTTCGGTATGTGGAGTGATCATGACGGCCCAACGTCTTGTTTATATTATTCTAGCCAATAGCTCTCAACTAAAAGGTGCCCATTATCATCATATTGTACTGCTTGAAGATAACGTTGCCTATAGGACGATTGCGGAGATTTGAATTGTATGGTGCTCACCATGCACACCCGTCCGAGGAGCCTAGGAGGCAACCCCCTAGCGTACTCGTCTTTCATATGGCGGATGTAGACCACTGCGATGCATCGTATGTGTTTCCCCGCACAGCTACTTTGTTACTGACTGATTGGGCTGTTAAGGGCTATTCAAATATTCCATGAACTGTTGGAGTCATACAAGGTGAGGGCGAGTTGTCTTGATTTCTACTTGGAGGTTGACCATTCTATCTTACCAGAATCGAGGCGTTCACTTGTATATCACTCATCTTCGATCTGGGATTAGAGACGTGTTTGAAAAGGCGGGGATTGTTGACTTGCTGGGTCGCGACGCATTCTATGACACCCTTGGAGAAGCAATTGCACACATCGAAGCAAGACACGACTAATGGACCCGGGCAGGGCCACGTAGACTATTCTAGGGTCACTTATGGGCAATCATGGCATTTTATTTATGACCCGTACGAACTTTTTGTAGATATATATTGGGTGTGTTGACTTTCACCCATCCGGTGTTTGCGGAACACCAGTAATCGTGCATAATCTAATTTTGCGCTGCGTTCTCTGACCAGAAGATTTCTCAATCAAGTTGCGTAAAAAGGAAGGCAACAGTGGGATTGTGCTGTACACGAGACTGGGCTGCAGTTTACTGTTGCACCGTGCGTTTGGCTGGGATTTTTCGATCGGTGTTCTATCGTGCCAGCCCTTCGCATATCATTACATAATATCACCGGCCAACATTTTTCCGACCACGTGAAACATTTTCGAGTGTCATTGTTTACGCGTTCTTGGTTTCTTTTCGCCAGCCAACGTGAGACTCGTCCGGAACTCAGCTGATTGGACCGGCAAACCGTCTTATGACACTTTCCCGAATATATCCGCAGTGCCCGTGGAGCACTCGAATAGCGTCCAGAAATGTTATTGGCCAACGGTCATTGCTGTCGCCAGCCTTGTTACCAAGCTACTGCGTCGTCAGATCGACCTCGTCATGTTGCTTGGTTGTCAACCATTGCACGGCGTTCATAAAGCACCATTCATTTGCCTTATCTTCGTCGTGGGCGAAGCCCGAGGAAGCATTGATCAATTCACAGGCCATCCATCGCATTGCCAGGTCAGACTTCCAAGGGTAAACGTTAAACCGGGGCGCCTTGCCAAGGGTGTATACGTAATGGATTTGCGTCACTGAGAATGGAGCGTGTGAGGTATGTATTGCCGGCAGACTTTGCGTGCATCCATGTGCAGGAACAAGAGCAAAGAGCCATGTTTCATTGTAGACTGGCACACGCTCGTCGCCTACCTTTTCGGGCGATGCTGAAGCAACACCGGGGGTATATCTGAATCCATTATGAGCCCATCGTGCGGAGGTAAGCGCTGTCTTCGAAAGACTCCATATGTACTTATTACTATGACAGCTGTCAATGCCATAATGGTTAATCAACGACTCGCTCGGCACTTTGTGCGCCGCTGTGTGGGCCAGTAGACTATAAAAATTCAAAGGAGTTCGGAGTGCCACCCGAACTGTGCGTATTTCCGCCTTTCTGCTCCTACTTGAGATGCGCTCTTTTCTCCTTCCATTCGTTTTATTGTCCCTTGGCCTTGCTGCCAGCTCACACTCTCCTTATGTTATTCACGAACGGCGTTCCCATCTCCCTTCGGGGTGGCGCGTAAACCGAAAACTCGACGCGACCACCATCATTCCCCTTCGCTTTGCTCTCGCACAGTCCAACATAGAGAGCCTCGACGCATTCCTCTATGATGTCTCTCATCCCGACTCTCCCAACTACGGAAAGCATTGGTCTGCCGATAGAATCGCCTCCACGTTCTCACCGAGTCAACGGACGATCGATGCCGTTCGAAACTGGCTGATTGAAAGTGGCATCAACCCGCGACGGATCAAACACTCCCCATCCAAGGGCTGGCTCGAAGTCAAGGCCACCGTCCAAGAAGCGGAGGATCTCTTGCACACGAGCTACAATGTGTACGGACACGAAACGGGTACCGAGCACGTCGGTGAGTGGCCCTGCGATCTGTATTGTACTTTTGACCAGACGCGTCGTTTAGCGTGTGAACGATATCATCTTCCCGATCACCTCACGGCCCATGTGGACTTTGTGATGCCGACGGTTCAGTTTGATGCCAAGCTTACTAAGCGAACCAATGGCGGACAAACGCTTAAATCCGTCGGTCAACCTAGCTCGGGCAACGGTCCGTCGACGACCGGGATCGTGCTGGACCTGGAACAGCTCGGGGACTGTGATACCCACATCACCCCTCTGTGTCTGCGTGCGCTGTATAATTTCTGGTATTACCCCATCGTCCCTTACAAGAATAGCTATGGCATTGGTGAGTACTGCAACGCCGTCCCACGAATTTGGTTCGAAGTAGCTTCTCTAGTCGAGTATACCCCACAGGCGTATCTTCAGTCTGATCTCGATATGTTCGCGCGCAACTTCTCCATGGATCTTGTTGGCGTCAGCCCTAACATGGTCTCGATCGACGGAGGTACGTACATTTACCCCCAACCGACATGAGGTCACTTACATTGTGTCAGGTGTACTCAGCTCGTACAATAATTTCAACTATAACGGAGAATCTGACCTCGATCTCGAGTACGCCATGAATCTCGTCACCAAGGAGCAGAACATCACATTGTACCAAGTCGGTGACATCATCGAAGGTCCGCTCTCTTTTTCCCATGCCGCCCTTGCCGTCTGACCGTGACCAGGTGCATCGTTCAACAACTTCCTTGACGCACTCGATGGTGAATATTGTACTTTCGAGGGTGGCGACGACCCGTCGCAGGATGGCGTGTATCCAGACAAAAATCCTGGTGGATATAAAGGTAAGAAAGGTCCCATCCATGGCTTGTCCAAGTAGCTCATCTGCGACCAGGTCAGGATTGTGGCACTATCGTGGATCCTGCCTACGTGATATCCACTTCCTACGGATACGACGAGGCCGACTTATCGCCTGCTTATGCGGCGCGCCAGTGCAGTGAATACGCCAAACTTGGTCTCAGGGGCATCACATTTTTGTTTAGTTCTGGCGATAATGGTGTTGCGGGAAACAGAGACTATTGTCTGAACCCAGATGGTGCCGTCGTTGTCTTTGCCGGGTGACACGCTCTGACCGAAACGCGCTTCTTAGGCAGTCAAACTTGGGATGGCAAGATTTTCAACCCCGGTTTCCCTAGCACTTGTCCCTATGTCACTTCAGTCGGTGCGACGCAACTCACCGCTGGAAAGACCGTCTTGGATAGCGAGAGCGCATGCGAAGAAGTCATCTATTCTGGCGGCGGATTCAGCAACTACTTTGCGATCCCCGATTACCAACAGAGCGCCGTCGCCAATTATTTGACCAACTCCCCTCCCACGTATCCCAAGGATATCTGGAACTCGACTGGAAAGGTACGGTCCATGCGTCACTCATGTTTGGGACCCGAGATGCTCAACGATCTAGTCTCGCGCATACCCCGACATCGCGGCGAACGGCGCCAACTACGTGGTCGCAGTACGTCGAACGGTCCTCCCGTGAGATGTTGCGCTGCTCACCCCCACCTGTCCTTTCAGATCGACGGTGGCTTCACCCTCGTCTACGGCACCTCTGCTTCGTCGCCCGTCGTGGGATCCATGCTCACCATGATCAACGATGCGCGCCTTGCCGCTGACAAAAAGCCCATCGGATTCATCAACCCCGTCGTGAGTGACGTGTTTTCGCCCCTTCGTGATACATAGAATCGTTGACGTGGGGAACCCAAAGATCTACTCTTCTAACTTTGCGGGCGCGTTCAACGACATCACCAACGGCACTAACCCGGGGTGTGGCACGCCGGGCTACAACACGAGCGTGGGCTGGGACCCAGTCACCGGTCTCGGGACGCCCAAATTTGATGAGCTCTTGGTGCAATGGTTGCTGTTGCCTTGAACGCCAACGGGCGCTTTCTTTTTT
Source organism: Heimioporus aff. retisporus (assembly GCA_038094615.1). Classification (NCBI taxonomy): domain Eukaryota; kingdom Fungi; phylum Basidiomycota; class Agaricomycetes; order Boletales; family Boletaceae; genus Heimioporus; species Heimioporus aff. retisporus. Next base: position 10,741 of record JBBPUI010000651.1, read on the forward strand.
TGTTTACCGCGGTGACTCACTTGTATCTAACCTCGGACTTGCTTGCTCGAAAACGGAATATGATAATTTCAATCCTAATACACAGATGTTTGGATCTGACCCTCCCGATGCTATACAAAAGTGCGTGCCAAAGAAAAGGCGGATTGGTGACTGGATAGAATTCATAGTAATCCTCTGGAAAATTGGCATATCCCAATACTGTTGAATGATTTATTCCCCTATGGTGCCAGGATGAACATGCACTTGGAGCCATGTCTGGGTGGTGGTACTACTCGACTCTTCTCAGACCGATTCGACGACTAGCCTGATTCACGTAACCTGGTCAACATAGAAATCGGTTTTCAGCTGATAGGAGTTCCATGGCAGATCGCCGTGTTGTACAGTACTAGTACATCGAGATTTACAAAAAAAACGGAGCTTTGAAAGTCGAATATTTAATTTAGGCGCAATCAACATGTCAACAGTCAAAATCCCTGACCACGATCTTCTCCCACGAACGAGAAACAGGATAACCGCCCATCGCTCATGCATCCCACTTCGGAAGGGGGGGTCGGGGAGGGAGTCGGCTTCGCCATGGCTTCTCGTTTCGAGGCGCAGGCGCAGGCGGGGATTGGGGGAGCGACGTAACGACATCCTTTTCCTTGGGTCCGTTCCGTTCTTGTAGGACGCCGCTCTTCCGGCCGCGCGTCTCTTGTGGCAAGTTGGACGCCTTGCGGGCAGGCGAGCCTGGTGGCGACAATCGGATCGAGGGCGAACGGGGTAGCAGCGCGTCGACGAGCCTCTCGACGCTTGGGGCACCCGTCTTGACTGGATTGCTTCCCCGCGTATGTGGGGTCGCGGGATCAACAGGGAGAGGGGATACTAGCGGTTGGTGTTGATACCAGGATGCACTCTTGAGTATATCGTCAGCGATGGATTAACGCCATACGGGCAAAAGGCACTCACGTTAGCGACGAGTCTAGGACTACCCGGCCATCGCCTGTCGTTCTCCAAGCCACCCGTGTAAGGGAACGGATCCGGGACGTAGACATAGCTTGGTTGACGCTTTGGCATCGGCGGCCGTCGCACCTTGAGGCGGAGGCGGGGCTGGGGATGCCTCGGCTGCAGCGGACCTTGGTGTGCAGGCGAAGCAGGTAAAGGTGGAACGAAGACTTCGCCGAGTGAGATATCGCCGTAGGCACTGAGGGTGTATTCATCATCCGGCTCGACGACGGAATTCGCATCACGGTCGGTGCGGTGACGCTGTGATCTGGGTGGTGTGATGGGGTCCGGAGGCGAAAGCAAGAAATCCAGCGCGAACTGGCGGGACTTGGTGGAGGAAATCACTTGCTTCGATAGCGCATCCGCGACACCGAACGTGTTCGCTGGAAGTGGGGCGCGCTGTCAAAACATTTGACTGACACGTTCTCGACGATGGCAGAGGGAAACATACCGGCAGTGGATGGGTTGTCACTGCGGCAACAACCATGACAGTGCTTGGAGGGATACGATTGGGACCATTCTGCCCCGCCAGTCCTTAAATACGCAGGATAGATGTGGATATAGGCTGCGGTGGGCAAGGCTATTGTCCACAGTGGCAGCGCAAGTCCACGCCACTTCAGGGGACATTCTCTTTATTGAGAACCTAGCTAAGCAATCTGTTTTTACCGGCTGTTTAAGGTATTCTTCGTCGGTGTATTTGTGCACTGGCATTGACATGAGAGTATTGCGCTTGAGCACCTTCTCCTGGGAGACTTGAAAAGCGGAACACCGACTCCGGCTTCAAACAAGTGAGCGCACTTAAATGGGGATCCAAAGGTCGCGACGTACTAGAGTATAGTTGTGGGTCTAGTATGGTTGTCTTGGTCCCAGGGGCAGTCGTACATAGAAGCAAACAAGGTGTATTGTCCGAGTCATGCTAGGCTGTGTAACACTTGTGCCTGGATATGCGTCATTTTGAACTGCAAGCTTTTTTTATCCTCCTGGTCCTCATCCGAAGCGTTGTTTCCAACCATACGCCCGCACAGGCGCACCATCCGCATCGTGCAGGCTCAACGGCATCAAACCTACCCATACCTCTTCCCCAGCGTTTCCGCCAACCAACTCTCCAATGCTCTTCAAGTTCTCGCAAATAACCACCCCACGACCAAGTAGCTCCTCGTGCACCCCCCACCCATCCACCGTCTCCCCGACGCCATCGGCAGGCGTTTCGTCAGGGTTCAGCACGTCCACCCCCACGATCTTGGCCCCAAGGTCGCACAGCGCGGTCGCGACGTCTCGGGCAAAATAGGGATGTTCAAAGTAGGTGGGCGTACCCCAGTGGACGTCCCAGCCCGTCCAGAGGAGCACGATGTCCCCCTTGCCGTCCGCGCGTGAGCCGATGCGCGAGAGCGCGGCGACCTCCCCGCCACGAGCAATGTCTGCCCAGCCGATCCTGGCTCGATCCCGGGCGAGATGTCGGATGTCCAGCACGATCGCCCGACCAACGAATTGGTCGAGCGGAATTTCGTGTAGTTTCTGGCCCGATGGAAAGAAGTGGAAAGGAGCGTCGACGTGTGTGCCTGTATGAGTACCGAGCGAGAGCGTATGGGTACGGATGACCGTACGAGCATCGGATTTAGTCTCTTTGGTGTTGCTGGCGCTGGCATTGACAACGGGGGAACAACACATGAGACTCATTTTAAATCCAGTGTCCCCTGGGTAGCATGGTAACGGTTCGACTAGGGGATGGGAGAGGTCGACTAGGACGGTAGGTTTCATGGCTGCACAGGCTGTGAATATGGTAGTAAGATCGGTAAATAAAGTCAATCAGTACGCGAACTATCCTGTATTTCCTCCCTCCATATTGCTTACACCACTAAAGAAACATGCATATAGGTAAGAAGAGTGGCTAGCATAAAATGTTACCCTTTCACACTTGAAATACCAAAATTGCTTTCCCCTAGACGGCTTTGCTAGTGGTGCCAATAGCCCTATTCGCATCGACAGCCCACTCAGCCTCTCGGATACCAGATGCAATCCGAGAGGCAGTCAGGCCGATGCTGAAAGTTGTGAGTCCGTATGGCTGTCGAATCCGCGACTCCCATCCGTCAGGAATCCGTTCCTCCCGCAAAATCACCTTGAGATCGCCTACACGACCGCCAAAAACAGTCTGGATTAACGTCGCCCTGGAATAAATCAGAACATGACCGTAAAGAGAGAAAGGCGGCGTACTCGGCGCCACTAGATAATTTATGAACAAGCGACAGGCTGTACGCTTTGTCCATCGCCTTGGATTCTGCACGGCGCTTGCCCATAATGCGAGACAGATCTTTCAGAGTAATGTGTATGTTTCCAGTCGTATCCTTTCCAGTGGCAAAACTGAAGAGTTCCTCGACGCAAGGCTGGTGGACCACTGATTGATTGGGCTGCAGTGATGTATCGAGTCCTAGACGAATACAATGATCAGGACGATCCCATCAGCTGATAGCTGATAAGAAGCGGCTCACGGGTGAGCGAAGCATCGTGTTCAATCCCGTTGTGCAAGTCGAGTTCCTCCAAATCAAACGTGTCTTTGCTGTAGTTCTTGTTCAGGACGCGGGCGGCCCAGTAGCTCACGAAGTGGCAGAATGTTGGACTCAAATTATATGTTGCGCGGATATTACCCGGAATATCGGTGAACTTGATACCCCTCCCACTGCGCGAAATAATGCCTGTGCACATTGAACCCGGTAAGAGATAAACACAAAACACGATGATCTTCATAAAGTATAGGCATACCATGGTTAGCAAGAGCATTTAAGCCAGGGCAAGGGCATCTGCTGTCGCCCTCTTTCTGTGGCCTGTACTCTGGCCAATGTCCTCCATAACCTGGATGACCATGTGGGGTAACCTGTCCAACAGGGCGGCTAAACCGAACGAGATTTCCCAGTGTTAAAAAGAGATCCAAGATAAGGATGCTTGCATAGTAAAAATAGCTAGTGGTGGAACCGAGAGTCGCCATGAGTAATAAAGATGCTTGGTTGAACCGGGGGACAACAGAGTGGAAAGTCCAAGCATTCTTCTAATAAAGGTGCAGGAGGCTGCTGTGCATAGATGAATCAGTCTCCCGTGGACCATCGCGTCAATGAATTGCTACGTAACGCACCTACGCCAGATTCTTGATTCAGTCACGGTCTCCTTCATGTGGCCGAAGTCTATTGTAAGCGCTGCGTCATGTGGGCTTACTTGACCCAAGGAATATACATTTCAGTGTTGTGCTACAGATTCGTTATGAGGGGAATTCATATAGACGCTGGATACGGCATGGCGCTAGAATTGAGTGACTTACGGGATAGTACAGTAGCAGAGAATTTTTGTCCGAAAACAGTGGATAATCTTATCGTGCATCAAGAAATACTGTCTGATCTGGTCAAAGCGCCAAGATAAGATAATGCTTCCCTGCAGACAGTGTACTCGATTGTATGTCACCCAGACGGCGAGAGTAGCAGCAACGATCCGATGGTATCCTGTCAGTGGTTGCAAAAGCGACGTGAAAAAATTACGTTGACAACCAACCTGGTGGGTTAAAGATCAGCCCAAAGTTGCGCCCGGTCTAAACACATTGGACTGGGTGGAACTTCTCGAAGTCCCACCGTTCCGAGATCGGCGAAAAAAAATGCCATTCGCGGCGTGGCAACAGTTCGGCCTGACATTGAACCATAATCCTGGGGAGATTGACGGACCAGAGTCAGTATACACTAGACCAAAATCGCAAGGCGTAATCGTACGGGAGAATCAAAGACCCAGCCACCTCTGATCGGTGTTGTCGGGGGGCGATTAGAATCTGGGGTGAAGAGAACGAGAGTCAATTATTTGCACGAGTATTTGCAATTCTGCCGTGAGACAACTTGAGGAAGATCGAATGATCAAGCGCGCAGTGCGTTGCCACCTCGAAACTGGCTTTTGGGATCTCTGATTTTGCCATCCCACAAGATACGACTCGTTATTGGCGATTGGGGTGCAATGGTCACTCTGGACGGGGATCAAGACAACTGCCCCGCTCGTTCCTCAGCCTACGAATGCATCCAAATGCTGTTCCCGTAGCAAAACGCTACCGTCGGTCAACTATGCCTTCCAATGTCCGAAAACGTAACTGCTTCCCCCCTGTGAAGATGTGCGTTTCCTTGTCAGAGTATGGCAAAACAGCCCGGTTAACTTCGTATGTCTTGTGTCATTCCAGACGGACAGCGACTCTTGGCGAGAACAAAGGCAAAGCAGAGTGTAAATGGCCAGTGACTGTTGTGCTTCAACTTCAGTAACCGCCCGGTGGTTGTCTGAAATGGCAAAAAAAAAAAATTCCAAGAGGAGAATTGGAAATGGTTCAATGGCGAACGTTTCTGCTTTACAGTTAAAATGCCACTCGAAGGGGATCGAAGAAACTTCTTGAACGAAATGGGAGTACTTGTAATTCTGTTTCGGAGGCAATTTAACATCCCGAACGAATCTCCGATGTTTGGCAGGTCGGCATGAACTTGGCGTCAAGACCAGCCACTGACAGAATGGGCTTGCTCCCTATCATAAGAAAAACACGCCTATTGGTGAGTACGGAAACGCCGTCCCACGATTTTGGCTTGAAGTGGCTTCTAGTCGAGTATATCCCACAAGCGTATCGTCGGTCTGATCTCGATATGTTCGCGCGCAACGTCTCCATGGATCTTGTTGGTATCGGCCCTAACACGGTTTCGATCGACGGAGGTACATGCATTTACCCCCCCAACCGGCATGAGATCGCTTACATTGTAGGTGTACTGAGCTTGCACAGCAACTTTGACTATAACCGAGAATCCAACCTCGATCTCGAGTACGCCATGAATCTCATCACCAAGGAACAGAACATCACATTGTACCAAGCCGGTGACATCATCGAAGGTCTGCCCTCTTTTCCCATACTACCCTTACCGTCTGACCGAGAACAGGTGCATCGTTCAACAGCTTCCTTGAAGTACTCGATGGTGAATATTGTACTTTCGATGGCGGCGATGACCCACCGGAGGATGGTGTGTACCCAGACAAAAATCCTAGTGGATATGACGGTAAGAAAGGTCTCGTCCATGTCTTGTCGAAGTGGCTTATCTGCGACCAGGTCAGGATCGTGACACCATCATGGATCTTGCCTACGTGATGTCCACTTCCTATGGATTCGACGAAGCCCGAATTGCCGCCCCCTTATGCGGCGCGCTAGTGCAATGAATACGCCAAATTTGGTCTCAGGGGTATCACCTTTTGTATAGTTCGAGTGATAATTGTGTTGGGAGAAACAAAGACTATTATCTGAACCCGGATGGTGCCGTCGTTGCCTTCACCGGGTGACACGTTCTGATTGGAATACACTTCTTAAGCAGGTAATCCCCGAGTGACAGGGTTTTCAACCCAGTTTCCCTGGCACCTGCCCCTACGTCACTTCAATCGGTGCAACACAACTCGGCCTCGGAAAGGCCGTCTCGGATAGCGAGAGTGCATGTGAAAAAGACATCTATCCTGGCGGCGGATTCAGCAACTTCTTTGCGATCCCTGATTACTAACAAAGCGCTGTCGCCAATTATTTGACCAACT
>JBBPUI010000652.1:0-17266 GCA_038094615.1 Heimioporus aff. retisporus
GATACATAGTACAGGGTCAGGAGTCTAAGGTTTGTCAGTTAAACAAGGCCATCTACGGTCTTAAGCAGGCAGCACTACAATGGAATAAGCTCCTGCATCAAAGCCTTGTCAGCTTTGGCTACAAGAGATGTACCTCTGACTCTGGCATTTATGTCAAGTTTATCGGAGAGAATATTCTTATCGTCATCATCTATGTCGATGATGCTCTTTTCATAGGCAGTAACAAGTCTCAAGTCCTTTCACACAAGAAAATGTTCATGAAGAAATGGGAATCAAGAGATCTTGGCGAAGCCAAAGAATACCTTGGAATGACGATCAGGAGAGATCGAACCAAGAGAAGCATCACCCTTGATCAATGCAATTACATTGATAAAGTCATAAAGCATTTTGGTCAAGAGAACTGTAAACAAACAGTTGTTCCACTTCCTACTGATTATAATCCAAGACCCAATGAGGGAAATCCTAATCCCAAGTTGAGAATGCAATACCAATCTGTTATTGGATCCTTGCTGTACATCATGCTTGGAACCAGACCTGACATTGCTTACACAGTGATCAAGATGTCACAGTTCTCTGCCAACCCGACAGAAGAACATTTATCACAAGCATTACAAATTGTTCGATATCTCACTCACATACCACACCTAGGCATTACCTACACAGGTAGAGGAGATCGCAATGGACTCATTGCATATTGTGACACAGACTGGGCCAGTGACATAGAATCATTGAGATCAACTACGGGATATGCTATATTCCTTGCTAATGGAATAGTCTCATGGCTTTCCAGAAGGCAGAAACGTGTTCACTTGTCATCCACCGAAGCAGAATACTGTGGAATGACAGAATGTGCGAAACAGATCCAATGGATCTCCAACCTCTTAGGAGAGTTGAGAATGCCACAGAGCAAAATACCCTTATGCGTGGACAACCAAGGAGCCATCTTTCTAGCCTCCAATCCCGCACAAGAAGGTCGCACCAAACACGTCAGGATACCTCAACATTACATTCACGAAGCAGTTGAATTTGGTGAGATTGAACTATTCTATGTTCAAACCGGATCACAATTTGCAGACATCTTTACCAAGAACCTTGGAAAGATCAAATTTGAGGAAGGAAGGAAATCTCTTACTCTCATACTGATAAAACGGTAATCCCCATTTCAAACATTTCCAGTGAGGAGGAGTGTTGAGATTGTAGCATGATCACATGATACAAGATCACCTGACTTCATAGAATGTCAGAGAATGTTCCAGAATCCACTATAGGATCAAGTCGGAAGACTTAGGAACAAACTGGAATCCATAGGATCAAACTGGGTTACCAATCATGCTTACACAATACTGACACTGTCATATTTGAAATAGAGCTGTATATGCTATTGGTTAGAACATGATGGAACATCGTAGAATATACCAGAATGCTTAGTCATTCATTGATTGTTACAAACATGTACATACAACATAGTATGTATATAAAGGGGGCCTTACTGCCCACCTCTCTTTCTTCAGTTCCCTCATGAGGTCAATCCCCTCACGACAACTGAAGTAGTTCAATACTACTATCTTACTCTTGTCAAACTACCAGCTCTATGCTGAGACCTTGCTTGTCCAAAAGCAGTGCTCTTGTCTTATCCTAGTGAGTTACTCCCACTAGAGACTCTTCCTCGCTACTGCACATATTGCTGCTATCAAGCACATAGCCCCAGCTCGGTTATCTTGTTTGGGATACCACTGCTATCTCGAAATGGTGGTGCCTCGCAGGTGCCACAATGCTAACAGGGTCCAATAGAGAGAACATAAGGAGCGTGAAGAGAAGGAACGTGTCAAGCATGAGGCAAAGGAGAAAGAAGAACAGGAGTGGGCAGCACAAGATGCGGCGGAGAGGAAGCAAAGGGACAAGGCATGCGAGTGAGCGGTACAGGCCGTGAGGGATTGGGTGGTGGCTGTGGCATGAGCAGCAGAGGTGGCAGAGGAGCAAACAGTGAGTCACCTGCTGCCTTGCAAACAGTGCAAGCACAACCCAAAGGCTTGTGTCCCACAAGTGGGACAGAAGGTGACTGCATGCATGCCCTGTGGGAAGAAGAGGAAAGGATGCAGCTGGTCCATGACGAGGGATTCATCAGTGGAGGTGGTGGAGTGGCCAAGGCTGATGAAGCGGGCAGCGTCACCCAAGGTCAGATGTCCGGTGAAGAGAACGTGAACAATGACGGAGGAGGAAGATGACAATGAAAACGATGGAGAGGCAGATGCGGACGACAAAGAAGAGGAAGAGGGGAGCATCCAGCCCTTCGACCTGATGGAGTGCACTGCCAACCATCATGACACCCTGGGGATGCTCACTGAGGTGGTGGGCAAGTGGACAGAGGAAATGGAGTGGACGCAGGTCCTGTACCAGGAAGGACTGATGCTGCAAGAGAGGATGGTGAGGGCGATGGAGTGGATGAGCATGGCATATGAGAAACTCATAATGCTGGAGTCATGGAGGATCAGACAAGAAGTGTGGAGGAGGGAGTTTGTGGAGGGGAGTTCGAGGGATGGGGAGAAGAAGGAGAAGATGGAGGACATAGTGATGGCAGAGACGGAGAAGTCAAAGGAGGTTGAGAAGGAAACGGAGAAGGAAGTGGAGAAGGAGATGGAACAAGGAAAGGAAGTGGAGGCAGAGAAAGGAAAGGGCAAAGAGAAGGAGAAGGAGGAGGAAGGGGAGTGAGTGGAGGAGCGGAGCATGCCGCCTTTGTTGCAGACCCAAGAGTAAACGTACAATAATATACTGTTTTGTTTGTTTTCTTTTTTCTTTGAATGTGTATGTCTATGAATCGGAATCGGATAAGCAGAGTGAAAAGAAACAGAGAAAGGAATGGAGGAAAGGAAATGTCTATGAGGGTGGACTGTAAGGTCCAGGCTTGGTTGGGTAGCAGAGGTGGTATGCTTTGATCAGTTTGCTGGTGTTGTCCAACTCCATCGCAAGGAGCCATGAGGTTTCTTTGTCAGTCCCCTCATATCCAGCCCATTTGATGAGGTATAGGAGTTGACATTGACATTGCCGACAGTTGATCTTGGAGTCTAAGATTTCCGCGATGTCATATCATAATGTTGCAACATTTGAAATGCAAAACATCCACTCAAGATCTACTATGTGAATTGCTTGGGAACCACTCATACCTTTTTTTTGTTGAACTGACAGGATTGGAGTCGAGACCTATTGGGATAGTATGGAAATGATGTGCCACTGGACAAGCTTGCCTGAACATGTCATGACAACAGTTCTTTGGATCAGGCTCATGTACTCCAGGAAATGAGTATTTCATGGCCTAGAATGGTGGAGTGCAGAAACGGGTTGCAGGACAAATGACTTTGGTATGTTTCTTCATTGCGATTGAATGTGTTCTTGTCTCAACTTGGATGACTGCTTGCTGGCACAGCACCTGCGCACTTGGACACTCTTTACATGGGATCAGCAAGGTGGTTTACGCACAGGTCCACAGGTCTTGTATTTGGTGTGCAAAGCTTTCCCAGTACACAAGGTTCAGCGAGCATTTTATTAGCCACCTTCCATGTACTGCTCATGTAGGTCTCTCGTGTTATTATTTGAGGTTAACCATAGCTGATGCATCATGTAGTTGATGATGAACAGGGGTATTGGATTTCGGACATTGCTTTACGATCACAGTATGCAAGTTCTATTGACCTTGACTCATCCCATTCACACCATCTTGATCACTCTTGCCCAGCCCCAACCATGTTCTATTCAAAGACCTGATCCAAAAATATGGATATCTCCAGTGAATGGATGACATCAACCCAAGTGAGTCATCTTGGCTGCAGGTTTAGCAATGTGGTATCCTCATAGCACTGCATGTTGAAACAGTCAATTAGCACTTCCGACCAGAAGCCCCTATTCCGGAAGTGGTAGTTCCAGAAGCCCCTATTCCGGAAGTAGTAGTTCCGGAAACCCCTATTCTGGAAATAATAGTTCAAGAAATAATATGTGTTGAAGTAATTGATTAGTCAGTTCTGGAAGTTCTGGAAGCCCCTATTCCGGAATTGGTGTTCCAAAAAAGGAAGTTCCAGTAGCCCCTATCTCTGGAAGTACCAGAAGTGGAAGCACTGGAAGTACTTGACATCAAGAAATGTTCTAGGAATACTCCAGAAGTGAAGGATCACTTAGGAAGTAAAGGAACAATTCAGGGATGTCATCGGGATGTCATCAGAAGAGTTATTGCAAAATAACATGACTCCTTCAACTGCGCATTGCGCAATCGACTGTGCATGATATCATGGTGACTGTGCACTACTGTGCACACTGCACATGATATCAAATAAAAGCATTCTTCAAGAATCAGCTCTGCTTGTATTTAGAATATAAATACTGTACATTTTGTAGTAGATAGAGCAGTGCAACAAGACTTAATCTTTTGCTCTCTTAACTCTTGCTCTTCAATCCAGAACTCTTCTGAGTTCTGTTACTCTACCGAGTTTAAACTCTGCTCAAGAACAGTGAGTCTCACACTGTCTCCCTTTTATTCGTTGTACTGTGCACTACAGAGAGAGTACATATAGTACACTAGCCACATAACTATTCCCACTCTCTTTACTGCATCTGCAGCACACAGGCCCAGCACATGGTGCTTATCACAGAAACTGGCACAGATGTGCTGAGACCATAGGAATATCACCTGTCACTGGTGATTGGCTCATGTCATCCCAAGTTTGTGGGAGATGAACCACAACAAGTAATTCAAATGTAGATATTCGATGGCGTAATTTCATGGGCTTGTTCTCAGTGTTGTCAGAATACCATTCTACATGATGTATGAAAGATGTATGACATGGTATAGGTGGATCAAGGCAATGAAAGAAACAACGATATCATGTGGTGATCAAAGAGATGATGTTGAAATCTGCAAAATCCACAGAAACCAGGCCAGTACTAGTACCAATCAAACCCACAGTGGGCCTTGTATGCAGATGCCAATTCTGTCGTGTCACCCACATTGAGCACAGTCTGCTTTATCCTCTGGGGAATGTTAGAGAGGAACTGATTCAGCATCATTTCCAAAGTCATATCAATGACATGCCCTCACTCTTGACAGAAACTGGGAATTGTGAGATCCTGGGCCATTCAGGCTTCTTCACACAGCTCTCTATCTGTGCACTTCAGACATTTCATGGCATAGTGCAAGAAAGGGCAAGAGTGTGATCTGTACATTAGTGAGATAAGGTGAACGAAAAGCCCTCTGGCTCTCCAGCCTGAGGTAGTGCTGCACTGGGGAGAGCGCTCTGCGTGGGTTGGGTTGGGCAACGAGCAGAAGCACTCAGGCCAGCGCTGAGCTTGTGATGGACAGGTGAAGGTTGAATGGATGCCATGTGTCACTTTGAGAGAGGGAGTGGTGGGTTGGCACAAAAAGAAATGGATGGAAGTGACAAGGGATGGGGAGGTGCTGTGAACGGCACATACAAAGTGGTGGGAGGTAAGCTGTGTGCCACTTTGCTCTCTTGTTCAATCTGGATCCCTGCTTCCACCCACACAAGGCATGGCATCATTGGATCCTCCAATACTGTTTCCATCAGAGTGGGTCTGCAGTTGCATCTCGCAAGAAAATCAATGTGAAGATACCTTTGATGGAGAAACTTGGACACCTGTCTGTGAATAACGATGTAAGGTGATTATCATATTTTCCTACATGTTCAATGTTGTTGTGCCTAGCAATCCAAATGTTCATACTTCAGTGCTTGGATAAGATAGAGCCATTGCAAGGTATTAATGCCAAGGTGGAGAACAACCTACGATTCCTGTTTGTTTATAAAAGAGATGCATTCAATTCTCCATACAGCCTTGAGCATGATCATATATTCCTTTTCATCATCGCTTCAGGCATGTCCAAGGCTTCAAATGTGAAAAATTTCCCCAACAATCTGCATAGCCACAGAAGGCTGCCATCGACACTGCACCACCACATGTGCCACATCACCACCTGCACTGGATGACAAGGTACATGAGTCATTACATGGACAAAATGCTACACCTGGTCGTGTAAGCATGCATGGCCGATGGCAAATTACCTGGCTGCACCACCTTCAGGGGATGAATGCCAGCAGGTGATTGGGCATGATGACTAGATGCCTGTTGACAGCTGGCAAGACAGACCAACAGGCAAAACTGTAGTTGGTGCCATGAAGCTTGTTGATATAATGTTACATGTACTTCTTATATGTGTACTTCCTGATCTTTGTCGATCTGTGAAGTGGAAATCGTTGGTGGGTATGATGAGTCCAAAGCCACAAGGTGCCATACTGTCATGGGGTATTCAGAGATATGTTATCACATCGATTGACACAATCCAAGAGGAGTCCAAAAAACCTCTCCACTAGAAGATGTTGAGTGCAAGGGTGATAGAGCAATGGGTGGGAGAACCTCAAGCAACTCCAGCACCACATAGTTTTTCTTCATGGACCTCAGGAGTCATTGTACATCCAATAGTGAAATACGTCAACAATTGTGGCTCCTGTGGTGTGTTTGCCCATGTTTCCACATTGACATGGAACCATCTCCCTCAGAAGATCATCAGGTTGGAGACATATGCAATCATGAGGGTGTTGTGAAGTGAAGGGCCATCCTTGAAACTAAATACTTCTTGGTACACATCACCAGAGAGTGTGACGAGGCAAGACATCATGTGTTGGAGGCATGACTGTGGTGAGGCAGCCGTGTCGAGATCACGCAAGTGAGGAGAGCAGAGGCATGCATGGATGGCATTGTTCATGATGGTGGTGTGAGTGATGTTGATGAGGAGCATAACTGTCTTCAGAGGATCGTTAAGGACGATCTGTGCTGCTTCGACTGTGTATGTGATCAAAGTTATGGATGACCAACTAGTACTAGGACGCACATACAATCGCATGGAATGCTGTATTCTTTAAATGGCATAGTTACAAACCCACACTCAGGCACATCCATGGTCACTCACCTACCACATGTGTGATGTTCCTGGACCCATTTCTGCCACCTATGAACACAAACTACTTGGTGCCCTCCAAAATTTCTGGATGAACAGGGATGAACACAACCACGTTTGTCATTGGACCACCATGACCTTTCAACTGACTCCCATGTTCCAGGCATGTTTGACAGCAGAGGTGAAGCCCTGCAGGGCCAAGATAGGTGTACCATTGTCAGTGTGCTAGACATGTTTGGATGTTGAGGTTGTCTGGAGGCAGCTTGCTGTGTGTCTCCAGACAGTGTTTTGGTATGGTTCTCAACAGCAGCTTTGGTGCATCCAGATAGACCTTGACATGTGCAGGGGCTGTGAGGGTGTGGAGGCATTGCACCACATTGATCGCAGTCCATTGGACAGTAGTGTTGCCTTGCACCTGTGTGGCAATTGCTACCCTTCCACAATGCTAGATGAGGTGATGTCACAGTGGATTGACATTATTGCAATGGACCACCAGCAAGATGGCGGTCATGTCATTGTGGCTCTTGAGAAAGACCTGTCATGTGATAATCAGTGTGAGTCAAACGACATACCGGGTCTACGTCCAACTGTATGGGAATGGCAGTCCGACAGAGTTTCAGTGCCCACTGCCTGTCACATCACATGGTCTGCCATTGCTTGGCCTGAGAAAGTACGATCATATGTCATTGGATGGATTCACCAATCATCCAGTTCTGCATCCCTGATCACTGGTTCCTTCACAAGCTGCACTTGTCCACCCAGTCATGTTCCTCCACCAGGACCACATCACAAACAGAGATGGGTAACTCTTCAAACATGGAAGGGGAAGGTACCGCAAGGCAAAGCAGGTCGAGTGGCAGGTTGTCTTCCTATTTCATGGCCTCTCAGAGGCCAGGGTTGCCTGAATGGTGAGGCTCTGTCACTCAGAGTCGTCTCATGAGTTATTGGATGGCTGGTCTCAGCCAGCACCTACAGCAACTTGGCAGTCATCACAATGCCTGCTGGTAGTTGGAAGAGCATCAGCAAACCTTTACTTCTTCAACAGAACACAGGCAGCAATTCCTCGACAGAAGAAAGTGTCGGTTCAGGTGAGATAGGTCTAGAAGAGTTTGAACATGGTCTGGTAGGCAGTGACTCTTTATTTTGATCGGATTGGTGATGATCTGTTTCCAGGATCTGCTGGGTATCAAGGGTGATAAAAGGGCAAGTATGCATGCCATTTCACTGGAGAAGAAATGACAATTGATGGAACAACTATGGGGCAACATGAACAAGGTCACTGCTGCTGGTACACTATCTCTGACTTCTGTGACCTACAGTCCATCCAGGGCATGTTATGCTTGGTCCAGGTAGGAACGAGTGTAGGCTCAAAGAACTAGAACATAGGGTCAAGGGTTCAAGGTAACAATGAAGAACTTGCCACTAGGGTCAAGGGTTCTGCCTGCTAGGACGTATAGCAGGTGGTTCAAGGATAAGTCTGCCTACCGAAGAGGTAGCAGTGAGTTATGATGAGGGGATGAGGAGGAACAAGGTAAGATTGAGCAGAACTAAGCTAGGGTACATGAGATGAAGTACTTAGGCTTATATACTGCACAATGGAAAGTCATAGAAGGTTATGGAACAACTATGGCTAAGTGAAGAATGTTCGAAAGGAAAAGAGAAGCAGAGATAACAAGATAAAGGTGTGTGACAAACACGTTGCATGTTCTAGAGCACTCTATCGAAGTAAGAATCATTGGGTTAAGCCGATGGTAACAAGTATGAATGATAAAGAAAAGAATAGGGGCAAATTGTAACAGCATTCACACTAGATCTGTTGTGGAAGATATTAACTGCATTACCTCCCTCTTTGAACACATGACCCAGGCTGGTCTTCAACTGCCTGAGAACTTCAAAGCAATGTTCATGCTAACTTGCTTACCATCTGACTACTCTACCTTCTGTACCACTATTGCTGAAACAGTGTTGTCAGTGAACTTTACTCCTGACAATATTACTGGAAAAATTCTTTCCAAGATAGCCCTCTGCAGATCCAGAGTACCACTCACCACAAGAATTCACAATGTGGAACAGAACAAAGTAAGTGGTGCTTTTCATACCAATGTAATTAAGAAAGGACCTCCACATGCTAATCCTTGGAAATCCAAGACCAACACACATGGAACCAGAACTGTCCCAAAATAGGAGGATGAGACAAAGGGAAGGGCAAAGCCCAATCACACAAAGTGATCAGTGATGGTTTTGCATATGCCATCACTCTTGATGACAAGACTGATGAGAATATGGCAGAATCAGAGTTGAACCAAGTTTCCTCCAAGAATACATACAAGCCTAGTGAAATGTGGCCAGAAGGTCACTTTGACCCAAACCACAGTATGACTATTGTGTCATACTGGGCTAATGGAATCACTCCTGAAGATCGGGACATGTTTAACACTGTCACCAAAGGGACCAATTATGACACTTGGCAAGAAGGCAAGAGTATCAAGATTGATACCGGTATGGATATCACAGAAGGACAAGCATCAACCAGTCATTGAATGCTTTCAGATTCAATAATCCAAGACCTACCATTTTCCCCTTACATGTCACCACCAACTCCATCTCCCATCCTACCTATTCAGGAGGAGCAGCAACAGGAGACAGTCGAGATACACTGACCAGCTTACCCAGCTTGGATCAAGAGAGATGTGGTTCCACACATCAAAGACCCCATCCCTAGGGATGAGACACCAACACCAATACCAAAAGGAAGAAAGAATAAGAAAGGAAAAGGCAAGGACAAATCTCATACTTTTACTATTGGTGGACTTATTTTGGACAGACATCATTTTTCTTCTTTGGATGCTTTACCTTCTTGTAATCCACCCTTGGATTTTCCATTTCACCCTATGTACTGCGTTATCAGAACTAGGAGAGAGCTAGAGGAACAACCTCAGCAATGTTCTTATCAGGATGTTATACTAGGTACTTTACCTGAGGCTTCATCATGTTCTTCAGAACCACAATTCCATTCTTACAATGAGACTGTTCTGGAAGATCATAGTAAATACTACGATGACATAGTTTACAATGAAGAGACCAATGAATACTTGTGCTACTATATTGGGTTAACAACCCAGAGTACAAACAGCACTTCACATGCGAACAACAACTTTTCACATACTCACTGGATGATAGATAGTGGATGTACAGACCACTTATCACTGTTTTTGGATGATTTTGTGAACCTTGGTGTTCACACCAGAATGGCATCTGTTGCAAATGGCAACAAGGTTTCCATGCACAGACCAGGAACTGTCCTTGTGCAACAAATAGGAAACTCACATCCAGTTATCACCTTGGAAGATGTATGGTATGCTCCACAAGCATCTCATTGACTTTTGTCAGTACCATCTCTTTTAAACCATGGCTATCGCTGTGAGAGTACACACTTGGGTACATGTATATGGAACAATGAAGGATGCCACATCATAGATGCTGCAGCACTATCACCAGCTAATAACCTCCATTGGTTTAGGTCTTACCAGATCACTCCAATGAAGTCCTCTAAGAGGTTGGTTAATGCCTTCATGTTGAAAGACAATGATTTCATCTTGTGGCATCAACGTTTGGGACATCCCTCACAACTTGCTGTAACAAAAGCCCATGAACACTTGACTGGTGTACCTCCTATCAAGGAACCTTGTGACATCCCAAGATGTAAAGGATGTTTACCTGGTAAAATGCCAGATCAGCCTTTTCCTGCATCGGAGAAGAGAACAACACAGCCACTTGCACTTGTCCATACAGATCTAATGGGTCCAATGCTGGTCAAATCATGCATACGTGTACAGTTTATTCTTACTTTTATTGATGACTTTAGTGGTTATGCTTTACTATCATTCTTGTGGGTCAAGTCTGATGTTTTCCAGCATTTCCAAAATATGGTTGCCTGGGCAGAAACTTTTACTGCTCATACACTCACCTCTGTACATTTGGACCAAGGAGGGGAATTCATGAGTCATGAGTTTCGTGTGCTCCTTTCATCCAGAGGGATCATGCATCAAACTTCTGCACCCAATACTCCTCAGCAAAATGGTCAAGCAGAGAGATTTAACCACACCATTATGGAAAAAGCTGAGAGCATGCAACAACATGCTTGTCTACCTAAAGCTTTTTGGCAAAGTGCAGCTGAAACTGCACTACATCTGTATAACAGACAACCAATTTGTTGGCATGATTGGAAGACTCCCATGGATATATTCTCTGGGAAGAAACCAGATGCCTCATACTTCAGAGTATTTGGCTGTCAAGCATATGTGTTTATACCTCTGGAACAAAGGGTTGATAAACTATCCCCTAAATCTGAAGAGATGATGTTCAGAGGGTATGAACCTAACACCAAAGGTTGGCAATTTTGGTCGAAAAGAAGACATCAAGTTGTTGTTTCCACACATGCCACTTTCAATGAAACTCATTTCCCACACTGTTCCATAGAGCAAGCAGACAAACCTGCCCCTATTCCTATAGAAGATAATAACCATCTGGAAGAGGAATCCTTACCAGCAGTTCCTCACAACTCAACTCAAGATCATCCAGAATACACCTACATTCCAGTGCCAATGCCAGGCAATCCCATAAGACCTGAAAGACATCATATGCCTAGCACAGCTAGAGACACTACACCTGACAGTGATCAGGATGATCCATATAACTGGGACTGGCGTGATCATACACACCCACCACCACCACCATCTTCACCCACATCACCTGTAAAAGAGCAATCACCTTTCCAGGTTTCACCTATGTGACTTGGAGTTATCCATGAAAAAACAGATATGGGACATTGTAGTTCCATCTCAGATAGACATCCACACAAAAGGAAGCTCATCTTGGACTCACCACTCACATCCCCATGTTCTTCAGAAGAAGAAAGAATATGGAGAGTACTGATACAGATACCAGTAAACTTGTTACCACCCAGACAGAAATCTGGAGTCAATCTACCTGAATTCTGTGCTCTACTGCATCATTACCATCCATTGTGAGAACCACAGTCCACATTTAGACCACCTATTGATCAGAGAAGATCACAGAGAATTCCTTGACCTCACATATTGTCAGATAGTGCATATGGAGAGAGACCACCTGTACAAATCGAGAGAGAAATAGAGCAAGGACTGAAAGCAATTCAGGAAGAAACATCACCATCATCACTGATGAGAGAAAGCATTGCACCTGCAGCAGAAGCAGAGGAAGAATCTCAACCTACAAACAAGGAAGATCTAGCAGATCTTTATAGCAACGAATGGATCACCCATCATTTATCAGCAGCATTAAGTCCTACAGATTGGACACTACCAAAGACATTCTGGGACATCATGCATTTACCCCGAGAACAAGCTAGTGCTTGGTACAATGCTTGCAATGATGAGATAGAATCTTTAAAGGAATGAAATGTTTGGACTTTGGTAGATTTACCAAAAGGTCATGCACCCATGAAAGGCAGATGGGTACTTGCCATTCATCCAGGCAACAGAGTCAAAGCACAATATGTCACAAAAGGCTTTACTGAAATCTTTGGAATAGACTATGAAGAAATGTTTTCACCTGTAACAAGATTTGAAAGTGTACAACTTATACTTGCACTGGCAGCCATCAACAATTGGGAAATTGAGGCACTAGATGTCAAGACCACCTTTCTTTTCAGTGAGCTGGATGAAGAGATCTATATGACTCGACCAGAAGGATTCATAGTACAGGGTCAGGAGTCTAAGGTTTGTCAGTTGAATAAGGCCATCTATGGGCTTAAGCGGGCAGCATTACAATGGAACAAGCTCCTGCATCAAAGCCTTGTCAGCTTTGGCTACAAGAGATGTACCTCTGACTCTGGCATTTATGTCAAGTTTATCGAAGAGAATATTCTAATTGTCATCATCTATGTCAATGATGCCCTATTCATAGGCAGTAACAAGCCTCAAGTTCTTTCCCACAAGAAAATGTTCATGAAGAAATGGGAATCAAGAAATCTTGGCAAAGCCAAAGAATACCTTGGTATGATGATCACAAGAGATCGAACCAAGAGAACTATCACCCTTGATCAGTGCAGCTATGCTGATAAAGTTGTCAAGCATTTTGGTCAAGAGAATTGTAAGGAAACTATCATTCCACTTCCTACCGGTTACAATCCAAGACCCAATGAGGAAAATCCTAATCCCAAGTTGAGAACACAATACCAATCTGTTATTGGATCCTTGCGGTACATTATGCTTGGAACCAGATCTGACATTGCTTACACAATGATCAAGATGTCACAGTTCTCTGCAAATCCTACAGAAGAACATATGACTAGAGCCATACAAATAGTACAATATCTCACACATGTACCACACATGGGTATTACCTACTCTGGTAAAGGAGATTGTAATGGACTCATTGCTTACAATAACACAGACTGGGCCAGTGACATAGAATCATTGAGATCAACTATGGGATACACTATATTCCTCACCAATGGAATTGTCTCATGGCTTTCCAGAAGGCAAAAACATGTTCACTTGTCTCCACCGAAGCAGAATACTGCAGAATGACAGAGTGTGCAAAACAGATCCAATGGATCTCCAACCTCTTAGGAGAGTTGAGAATGCTACAGAGCAAAATACCCTTGTGTGTTGACAATCAAGGAGCTATATTCTTAGCCTCCAATCCCACACAAGAAGGTCACACCAAACATGTTAGGATACCTCAGCATTATATACATGAAGCAGTTGAATTTGGTGAGATTGAACTATTCTATGTTCAAACCAGATCATAGTTCACAGATATCTTCACCAAAAATCTTGGGAAGATCAAATTTGAGGAAGGAAGGAAATCCCTTACTCTCATACTGATAAAACAGTAATCCCCATTTCAAACATTTCCAGTGAGGAGAAGTGTTGAGATTGTAGCATGATCACATGATACAAGATCACCTGACTTTGTAGAATGTCAGAGAATGTTCCAGAACCTTCTATAGGATCAAGTCAGAAGACTTAGGAACAAACCGGAATCCATAGGATCAAACCAGGTTACAAATCATGCTTACACAATACTGACACTGTCATATTTGAAATAGAGCTGTATATCCTATTGGTTAGAACATGATGGAACATCATAGAATGTACCAGAATGATTAGTCATTTGTTGATTGCTACAAACAAGTACATACAACCTAGCATGTATATAAGGAGGGCCTTACAGCCCATCCCTCTCTCTTCAGTTTGTCAAGTTCCCTCACAAGGTCAATCCCCTCACAACAACTGAAGTACATAGTCCAATACTACTATCTTACTCTTATCACACTACCCCTGCTTATAGCAGAGACCCTTGCTTGTTCAGAAGTAGTGCTCTTGTGTTATCCTAGTGAGTTACTCCCACTAGGGACTTCTTCCTCACTGTTGTGCTGTGCTGCTACCAAGCATTGAGCCCCACATGCTCAGTTATCTTGTTTGAGATACCACTACTATCTTGAAAGGTAATGTCACTGGGCCTGCACCATCCATATCCAACACTGGGCTCAATTATGTATTATCACTCCTCCCTTGTAAGCCAGATGGCATGAAATCTCAATGACACCCTTCAGTGAACATGGTTACCAATGACTGTGACAATGCTTGAGCACTGAGAACATGTTCATTGAAATGATGGCCTTGAAATATCACCATTTTCTCCTGCTTGAAGGCCATGAAGAATGTTCAGAAGTGGATGCTCATGCCAAAGAAGGTTTGCATCATTTCAAGAGCATAGTAGGCATATGTACATGCCATGGAAATAACCATTATTGATGTCTTCCACCATCATTAGACACATGGTATTCACAAGGGTCCATGAGAAAAAACCAAGCAGTGTTAGAGCTACTCAAGGTTTCACCACCCATGAGGTGTTCTCATGTGGCTAAACATCTTCTAGGTGGAAATTTTCTGATGTCTTCTTGGACTACATCAGTCAATGTGGCAAGAAATGCCCACTGAATACCCCATAATGATAGGGTAGCTGTATCTTTGGACTCACTGACCCTTATTCTGCCCCTCATACATAAAGATCATGACAATCCCAACACAAAAAAAGATTAGATATGTACTGATCCAAATAGAACATGTTGTAACATTACATTCATAAGCATCATGGCACTGACTACAGCTCCCCCTGTCCATCTTGCCGACCATCGACAAACATCTTGTTCAACAGTACCCGAACAGATGATGGAGTGCCCTGCTGCTGCCAGGTCTGTGCATCCTTCAATGTGCACAGGGCCTCCTTGAGATCACCATGCCCAATTGTCTGCTGGCATTCGTGCCTCAAATGTGGGGGTGCGAGCAGGTCATCTGCCATCAATCATGCATGTTTGGTGGTCTGGATCAACATGGCCAAGTCTTGCATCTTGCCTGCCTGAAACAAACTGTCATCTGATGCAGGCAGTAATACCTGCATGCGTGATGGTGTAGTGTCAATAGTAGCCTTCTGTGAATACACAGATTGTCAGGGGAAATTTCACTTTTCATCATCATGAACATGCCTGAAGCGATAGCAAAAATGAACAGATCATTCCAAAGAGATCATCCAACTTCAAGCTGTCTGGAGTATCAAACGTCTCTCTGTAATAACTGAACAGGGATCGCAAGTCGTTCTCCACAGAAGTAGCGAGGTGTCTCAATGCTTCTATCACATTCGAGACTTGGAGAATGAATTCCTAGAGACAATGATATTGAATGTGTGGAGATTCAATACAATCGCCTTACCTGCATAACCTGTTCAAATCAGTCATTTGCAGATGGGTGTTTGAGCTGCTTCATGAACTGTATCTCTGCCTCAATTTTGGCATGCAACAAGATCACAGACTGAACCGCTTGTGACACAGTATGAAAAGAAACTGAAACACATGAGTGATATCCAACAATGGGGGGAGTAGGACTCACTCCAGGCAGTGGATTCTATGCTTGGTAACTCATCAATAAAGAAGGTCAATTTAGGTTCGGTACGAAGCAACACCTGGGCGACGTAATGCAGCAAGGTCGGACAGTCAGACGTTGCTTTCACAGTCCTTGGTTCCTTCATCTGTAATTTGTTCAGTCATACATCTACCCACTCAGCAATCCCGAAGTGACCTTGAGCAGGGCTTCTAGATGGAACCCACAGGCACTTCTGTGGAATGATGATCCATTCAACCAGTTTCTGACAGCAAGGATCACCTGCTTTCTTTCAGAACTTGCTGCACATAGATACTGGAAGCACGGCACCTGCAATGTTCATTTGAATAATTAGGATGTCCTCAGCTCACGACACATGTCTCGCAGCATCTTCAGGTTGGGCTGAATCTCTTCTAGGTCCAATTTGAATCTGCAGTGAAAGATCATGGATTCAAGTTGTTGGAAGAGTCTAGGGATAGTCATAATCTAGAAGACAATGACAACATCAGTGGACAATCGATTCCACACTTGCATTTATACCTCATAGATGAACCTGTCCACCTTGGTGAGCTTTGTAATGTCTCCAAAATCCTTTATGCACATGATTTGTGGGATCGTTAGAAGAACAACAGATAGAAGGAAGGAAAGATGGACTTCCTCAGTGGTCAGGAGCTGCTTGCTAATTGCCTGAGATCATCTATTGACAAGGTCACATCATCTAAGTTGAATATCACCTGTTGGATCACCAGATAGCTAATCTTGAAATGAGATAGCATGATTGCTACAGACAATCAGCATGGGATGCAACTAACAAGGGCAGCATGCCTACCCATATTGTTTGCGTGTGTAGTCTCCAAAAGGGTCGTCACATTTTGCTTTCTGGTAGAGTTGGCCATCTGGGAGGTTGGTGGAGTGGGGTTGATCATGAAGGTTACCTCAAGATCGTCCAACTGGAATCCAGACACCAGTGAGGGCTCTGACCACATGGTTATGCCAATCACATTGTTGTCCAGCTTGTTCCAAAAGAAGGGCTTGAATCTTGGGCTAGATTGTTTTGGCCAGCTTCGAGTGTGTGTTGGAGATCTGGGCAGAGGAGGCAGGGGAGGTACTATACCACCCACAAGAGGCAGTGGGAACTGAGGAAGAGGAGGAGGCAGTGGTGGGAGTGGTGGTGACACATTTTCAATGACATGTTGTGAAGGTGGTGGAGGTGGACATGGTGGTGGTTGAAACAATGTTGGTGTATCTAACAATACTGTGTCTTGTGTGGGTGAAAGCAGAAACCCAGATGGTGGTCCAGGAGGTGGAGGAGGGAGTGGTGGTGGTAAGGGTGGCAGGAGCAACCCAGGTGATGTCACTTCCAGACACTCTACAGCATCCATGG
>JBBPUI010000653.1:0-17264 GCA_038094615.1 Heimioporus aff. retisporus
GGAGTGCTACATTGTCGACGAATTGTGACAGCATCCGGGATTGAGCACCTCGTTTACGGGGCATGCAAAAGAAACGACCGTCGCGCGGTTTTCCCCCTCCGGATTCTACTGCGCGTCTGCAGACGTGTCTGGACTCGGTACGTTCATCCCTTCTCCTTCCGTTACCACAACGGCGTTGAAATGCATCACTAACTACTCATCGACTTGCCTCATCTCCCGCGGGCCATTAGTAAAGATCTGGGACACGGTCAATGAAGATCAAATCATCGTTGGCGAGTACAAGGTCTTGACCGGACGCGTGTCAGCTTCGGCTCTCTTCTCCCGTCAGGTGCTGGTGGCTTACTCCGCACCAGGAACGATATTGCGTGGGATGGTGACAGCGAGCGACTGATTGCGGCAGGCGATGGACGGGAAAAGTATGTCTCCTTTCTCCGACACGTGTCGGCACTTGTTCATGCATGATCCCTCTTGTCGCATTTTGGTGTGACGGCCCTGAAGATTCGCGCACGCTTTTTTGCGTAACACTGGCGCGTCGACAGGCGAAATCACCGGCCACTCCAAGGTCTGTCATTCGCTTTTTTACGTGGTCGTTTTCGGATGTGTATAGTATACAGGTCATCAATGCGGTATCTATCCGTTCGAAACGGCCTTATCGCGCGGTCACTGCGGACGACGGTGCTTTGATCAATTTCCACCAAGGTATGAGCGTTTGTCCGTTTATTCATCCTTTCGAGGTCTGAATGGCTATCAGGACCCCCGTTCAAATATGTCAAGGTACGCGGTATATCGGAATTTTGGGACATACATGGGATCATAATATATCGTGTGGTGACATCACCTTAACAGACAATCCGAGAGCACGCCAAGTTCGTGCAAGACGTCAAATACGCGCCCGATGGCAGCCATTTCGTCAGTGTTGGCTCTGACTTCAAGATCGTCTTGTACCATGGGGAGAATGGAGACAAGGTTGCGGACGTCGTGGATAACCCGCACAAGGGCAGTATCGTACGTCCTGCTCCCATCACGGAGGAACATCAAATACAGAATGACGTTGTAGATGGCATGCTCGTGGAACTTGGCAAGTGATCGGTTCGCCACGTCGTCCATGGACAACACGGTGAAGCTTTGTGAGTACCTCCATACAACCTTTTTATTAGGGCGGGGTTCGACACTTGTACCGTAGGGGATGTGAGCACGCAAAAGAGCCTAACGACGTGGTCGTTCGACAAGGGTGTCCCAAACCAACAAGTCGGAAATGTCTGGGTGAACACGAACGAGATCGTCTCACTTTCAATGGGAGGAGAAATTAATGTCATCGACGTGCGGGAGGCCAATGCGAAGGTCACGCGAGTCATTCAGGTATGTCCTCCAACCATTAGGCCGAGACGAGCCCCTTCTAATGTCCCTATCACGGCTTTCTCCTTAGGCCCCTCAAAAGTCAATCACTTCAGGCGTCCTTGGCTCATCTGGCGATGGGACGTTCTTTGTTGGGACCGCCGACGGACGTACGTTCCGGTACGAGACTAACTCGGCGGAGACGGGAGGCTCTACCAAAGTCCAGGGGGAGGGCCACACGAACTTCGTATCGGCCTTGACGGCGCATGCCAGTGGTCAAGTTCATACCGTTGGATTTGACGACAAACTGAGAGAGGTCGATCCAGCGACTGGGTTCACGTGGGCATTTGTTCCTTGTCAACGAGCAAGCTGGCCTGACTCTAAAACAGACAGGCGACCCTCGCCCTCGATGGTCAGCCAAAAGCACTCGCCACGACGGCGGATGGGACGGTGTTTATCGTCCACACGGAGAAGACGGGCAAGACCAGTGTTAGGGCTGTGCGGAACAATCAGACGGTATACACTCTGCAGACGACGTACAAGGCAGTCTCTGTCTCCGCGGCTGGCACTACGGTCGTTATAGGCGGTGAGGTACGTCCCAACGGTGTTCCGAATCGCTTCAGGAGCCGTATTGACCATCGTGTGATGTGTATCTGACTGTGCGATAGGACGACAATAAGGTGCACGTGTACACCTGGGACGGACGCGCATCGACCCTCGCCGAAATTGTCGCCTCGGAGCCTGTAAGTTCGAGAGGACAAATTGCGACGGTGGCGATCTCGGCCGACGGGAAACACATTGCTTCCGGCGATGTGTGTATTATTTCCCTCGTATCTGTGGTCTGGGTCAGCTACTGATAACCATTTCACAGTCCGTGGGCAAGATCACCCTCCTGGATGGCAACACTGCAGAGGTGCGGTCCCACCAGTTGCTCGCTCAGCTGCTTCCCACTCACCACTCCCACGCGCACAGAAACGGACCGATAAGTGGACACACCACGCGGGCCGCGTCACCTCGCTCGCATTTTCCGCGACACACCTCGCGTCGACCTCGCTTGATACGCACGTATACGTGTACACGCTCGAGGCACCGTTTTCGAAATACGTCCATGTGGCAGGTGCGGCGCCGATGGGTGGCGCTGTCGTGTCCTGGCTTTCTCCAGGGGAAGGGAAGGGTGGGAAGGGGAGGTTGGTCAGCGGAGGCGCGGACGGATGTATAAGGGTGTGGGAGGTGGTCTTGCCTTGAATTTGGATCGGGGTGAAGGGTGGGTGGCAAGAGCCTCGGAGATGTACGATGCGCAGCTATGCAGATACTGGTGTCCGTGCATGGCCTGAGGCATCATGCGTCTGCGCGGCACAAAAGTCCAATTTTAGATGGCAGAAGGCTGCTGAATAGAAGAATGATCTTGTTGACCTCGAACATGATCAATGGTTATACAACATCCCTAGATCCCAGGCGTAATAAATCGATACAAATCTTCTCCGAGTCCCAAAACCAAAATTCACCAACCAAGTACGGCACCTACCTCAACATCAAATCCCGACTGCCGTCAGCGCCTCCTCGATGGCCCAAATACCGACCCTCGCCCACCGACTATCCTTTCGTTGCATAGCCTTTAACACCTCTCCCGCCGACAGCGACCCGACCCCACGCCGGCGCTGAACCATTACCACCTCTCTAACATACCTTTCCAGCAACAGCGGAGTGACAGGTACGTACGCCTCCTCATCTACGCCCGGGTCGGACACGCCTCCCGGGTCTGCGTCGTCATCTACCTCAACCACAGAGACCGACGCACCACGCTCATGCCCCTGCCTCCGCGGGGCATGGTAATGCGAATAGAGCGACGCGGACGCAGACAGGTCGTACAACACCGACCTTGACCCCGATCCACATGTCGACACGGACACGGACGGGTCGAGCGTGTTTTTCCACATCCCACTCGCGCCTTCGCCTTCCTCCCCGGGCGGCGGCGGTGGGATAGGCAACGGTCTCACTCCCCCATCCCACAAGACGATACTGCCTTCCTCGTATAGTTTGACGACCGCCCACGAAAAGAGGCGCTTCATCTTTTTCCGAGGTGGGTCCCCGCATGCGCGCGGGGTCGTCAAGGAGGGGGGTTGGTGTCCCCGCGACTGCGTTTTGGATCTCGTCTTTTCGAGCTCGGCCTTGTCCCGCTTACGGGTTTCGGCGCGAACGACACGGGCTGCGAGGAGCGCTAACTCGGGGACGCGTCGGAGATGCGAGAGGGTAAATCCCAGCGTCTGACCCTGCTCCTCATCCTCGTTGTGGTCCGTTTGGCCTCCTTGTGGGCGGGGACCGGGTCGGGGTGTCGCGTCATCACGGCCGTACTCAGACTGTCCCTGACCACACCGGGCACGTTTGGTCGGCGTGGCCACGGCAGAAGGCGGGGACCATGTAGGGAGGGTAAACGGAGGTGGTGCATTGTCCATGTAATGTTTGACGTACAGCCGAAACGTGTTGGCCGTGAGGTCGCGCGTATGAAGACGTGATGGGTGTCGTAGTTTGGGTTTTCCGGGTGCCTAAAGAGTACGTATAGGATTCAAGAAGTAAGCATCAGGGAAGAGGGGACTAACCTCGTGAGGTTTGACCGGACTGGACGGTTTGCATGGGCTGGACGGAGTCGAAGATGCGATGGAGGACGCAGTAGGAGAAGATGGGGGATGCGTGTGGGGATGGGCGGAGTGCAAGTGTGTCGTGGGCCGATTTTGGATCTGAAGGGGCATGGGCGGAGCGGGGAGCGAGTATGGCGCGGCCTTGGGGCCAGAGGGATTAGGAACTGAAGGGTCGGAGAAGATTGTGGCATCAGTGCGCGTGTCAGGCGCACGGGAGGGCGGTTTAGGAGGGACAAAAGGGACGGCGAGGGAGTACTTTGTCTTGTGCAGTTCGATGACACGTTCCAAGTGTGCAATCTCGTCGAGCGATGAAGGACATGGAACTGTATGGAAGTGTGAGCGATGATAGATGGGAGAACAACAAAACAGACTGATGGAATCGGCATAGATCTGCTTTGATTGGTAGTGGCGCGCGACTCTTCCGACGACGCGGACGGGGTAGCCTGGTTCAGTGAGGGGTGGTGGTGGTTCGATCGCCAACTGTGCACTGGGTCCTGGCTTGGGCCGGGGATGGCGGAGCACACAATCGACTACGGCTGTGCCATCGTCGACTGGAAGATGGGTTGAGCAGCAAAAGTGACGGCAATGAATGGGACCGACTTGTGTAGATGGTACGCTGGTCGTATGGTTGGATGCCAACGACCATGCCGACGAGGAGAACGGTCCGACATGGGGTGTGACCCAGCCAGAAAAAGTCGGCATCTGTTCAGAGAGGGGTGTCAGGGTGAGCAGAGGAGGAGGCATGGACGAACCAGAGTCGTGCAGGTCGAGCACGTCGCGCACGAAACACGGCGCGATCGCGTCTCTCGAGAGTGTCCACTGCCAAATGTCTTGTGCCAACTTCGAGGTCATCGACAAGAAATTTACGACTCGACTTGAACAAGTACTAAAGTCGTCATGTCACTTACTGACCATCTCCTCGAGCTCGCGAACGCGGACGAGCCTTCGTACGCTGCGGCCGTAGCACACCCCTTTCTCACCGCGGCTGGTGACTTATCCCTTCCAGCCGCTCGTCTCGCCTTTTACCTCTCCCAAGACCGCATCTACGCCGGTCAAGCCTACCCGCGCTTCATCGCCCAGCTCATCTCCAAAATCCCCCTCGACGACCCCGTCACCGCACCCCTTTCTACCCGCACCCTCACCCTCCTCGTCGGATGTCTGACCAATATCGTTCGTGAAGTCGAGTTCTTCGACACCACCGCCCGCAACTACAACCTCCCCCTCGACCACGGCTACTGGCGCGACCGCAAGGCCACCCGGGACTATACCGCCGAGATGGCCCGCATCGGCACGTTCGGGTCCCTCGAGGACGGTCTCGTCTTTTTGTATGCCATGGAAAAGGTGCGTATTGTTGTTATCTCATCTCCCTTGGCCGACCAGGAATCCGATCGCAGGTCTATTTGGATGCATGGTCCGCCGTCTACCACGCTCTTCCTCAGTCGGTCCCGCCTGACCTCACGGCCAAGGCGATCAGAGATCTCTCCTACAACTGGTCGAACGCCAATCCCGATTTCGTGCAGTTTGTTGATCACATTGGTCATCTCGTCAATGACTATTTCGCGCCGGCCATGGCAGGGCACTCGGTCGCCGGACGGAGTGCACCAGAGGCTCTGGCGCGCGCAAGGGCATTGTGGTCACGCGTCGTCGAGCTCGAAGTAGAGTTTTGGCCAAACGAAGGGGACGAGGACTCCTTCCGTGCGAGCGAGTGCGTATAACCTTACGAGTGTGTAGGATATTCAGCATCATTGTAGAGAGTTTGAGCGTGTTAGTTATAAACGGCTCTGTCGATTCGGTGAGCAGGAGTCAAGCTCTCTCTTTCGCGGTGGTGTAAAGACAGACGGATTCATGTCGTATGTTCCATCTTAAGCACCATGCCACGCTCGTGATGGTGCCTGTCTTGATATTCGTCAAACATCAATCCCTTCAAATATATGCGACGCAATTAGATATTCTGTTAGCACAGAGACGATGCATTGACGGTCAGCTGGCATCTCCACATTCACATCGGCGTAACCAGGGTAAAAGAGTGCGACGTAATGCATAGTATACTTCCTAGCACATGGGAGCCATGACATACGACGACTGACGACAGCCAAACTTCCAGCCCAACAAGACGTTGCTTGTCGACAAGCACATGCCTTACAGTTTGCCAATGGAAGGCGCGTTGGGGTTGAGCCCGGCAGCCTTGGCACGTTTGCGGAACATCTGGGTAGACTTATAACCGCGGATACCACCGCCCCACAGACGACGCTGCTCCTCGTACTTGTCAGAGCTGTGGGGAAACGAATCCCATCAATTTTGGCTACACAGGCCACTATAGATGATGTACTCACAAGTTGGCCTTGGCGGCGCTGACAAGAGTGGCAAGTTCGCGCTGATCCTCGCTCTTCACGTCCTGAAGGGTCAGGACAGCAGCGGTCTTCTTGTGCACGACGGTGCCAAGGCGAGCCTTGCCCTTGACGATCACATAGGGAACACCCATCTTGCGACAGAGAGCAGGAAGGAAGACGACCAATTCAATCGGGTCGACATCGTGCGCAATGGCGACAAGAGATGCCTTTTTGGCTTCGATGAGGGCAACACAGTGGTTGAGACCGTATTTAACAAAAAGAGGCTTCTTGTCCTTGGGAGCCTCCTTTTGCTCAGCGGTGGCCTTGGCGACAGCCTCGAGACGCGCCTTCTTCTCGGCCTTGGTCTCGGGGCGGTACCTATGATTGATAAGAACAATTAAGACCCCTACCGAGTGGACACATACTTGTTCAGAAGCTTGAACAACTGGGTAGCAGTGTTCTTGTCCAAGGTGTGGGAAAATTGCGCAATGGCAGGAGGCACCTTGAGACGTTGGCTGAGAATGACCTTTTGACGTTGAAGACGAATGTATTCCGGCCACTTGACGAAGCGGGTCAGGTCAGTCTTGGGACGGATGTCCTGGCCTACAGTGCTGATCAACGATCTGCTTCGTTATGAAAAGTATGAACGACATACCGATACCAAAGTTACGGGGCTTGGCCTCGAAGAGAGGGTTTTTTGTGACCTTGGTGGGCTTCTTGCCAGAGCCGGGGGCGGGGGCGGGTTTCTTTCCAGAACCGGCTTTCTTGACGGGAGGCTGGTCATTGAGACGAGAACACAGTCAGTTGCACGTTCATCACGAAAGATGGACGGCGCTGTGTCTCGGAGCTCTAGCACTCTGCTCGAAGTTGAGCGAGTCCAGCAATGAGCCGAAAGCGTCCTCGTTGTCATGCAACTCTGCTTTCGTGGGCACGTATGGCCATGCGTTGCTAGACCGACTGTGATCGAGCCATATCAGGAGCATCCCAAGTGCATCCAGACGATCTACTTGCCATCCGTCTTGCCTTGGTCGACTGGTCACGGACGTATCGGTGCCAGTGGGTTCCGAGACACAACGTGGAGTGTCCAGCGTTGACTCACCATCTTGTTTTGTTCTTTTCTTGAGGCTGGCGTCGAGGTCTTGAGAAGGTCAGAGAGAAAAGAGTCACAAGGAAAGGATGCGCTCGTAGGATAGTTGAACCTCCGCTCGGATCTAACCGATGTTGTCATTGTCACGTGGATGAATTGCTCATTGACTCATCATGCACTCCCTTCGACGCTTCCCCCGCCCGACCCGTCTGTTCAGCACGAGCACTGGTGCTCCTCCGCGGCAGTTCCGGTCCGGCTTGCTCCGCACCTTCCTCCTTGTCGGCACCGTCTCCGTCAGTACTTACACCGCCGGCGCGCTCTTCCCGCACCCTTACTTCACCTTCATCGCACCCCGTCCCGCGCCCGGCCCGCCTGTCAACCCCGACTCACCCGAGTCCGTCGTCTACACCGTTGATCTTGAGCGCACCCTCCAGTCCCTCCCCCTCCTCGACTCCCTCCGTACAGCCCCGGACGCCGATCAATGGTATGAGGTCCGTCCGTACAAGCATTTCCCAGAGGACCGTCGCGTGAACAATCTCTCTGCGGGGGCGCTCAGGGGACCGGGAAAGCTGGCGTTGCTACCACTAGTCCGGGCACGACTGGACGAAACAGAGTCCGTCGCGGTTATACACGTGGGCAGGGGATTGTGCGGACACGATGGGATTATTCATGGCGGGCTGCTTGCCACCCTCTTAGATGAAAGTTTGGCCAGAACGGTAGGTGTTGGGTCATGGATCATCCTGCTGTGGTCGTCGAGGTAGGATTGTGTTGATGAGTAGTCCTGTTGAAGGCGATCAATAATCTCCCCGACAAGATCGGCGTCACCGCAAATATCTCAATCAACTACAAGGCTCCGACATTCGCAGACCAGGTAGGCACCTAACCTCGTGTCCTTGTTTTATTTGTTCTGACAGGGTTTCCTAGTTTATTGTGATCAAGGTCCGTTTAGAAGGAAAGGATGGCCGTAAGGCCAACGTCTCTGCGCGTGTCGAAGACTTGAAGGGAAACCTCCTCGTCGAAGCTAGGTGGGCACGACGTCAACTGTACGTGCTCGTGCTCACCCGATCGTACTAGCGCCCTCTTTGTGCAACCGAAATACTCGAAAATGCTCAGCAACTCTGTCGTCAAGAAAGCAATGGGCGAACCAGAGCCACAGAAGAAGGATCCAGTCTCGTTAGCTGAAGGCGTCTCTCCGCCAGCGGCTAGATCATAGACGTGTAAGGATCACAATCTTTTTGGGTTTCCTTACTGACAGAGATGGAAGGCGCGAAGCGTTCCTATACCGTCAACGGAGCTCTAGAGATTATCGCTCGTAGAAATACCCCGGAGATGCTCAAATAGTCCATACACCATCTTTTTGGATTCGTCATGCATAGCGAAGTTCTGGCCGTGGTAGGTAGATGATAGCTTTATAGATGCATGCACATTGCACACATGCAGTTGGGACCCATCCAACCATAATGCATTATTGTGGTTATTCATGACCTCAACATAGTTACCGGATTGCTGTGCAAAAAGCTGTGGAACAGATAGAGTGCATGACTATCATTAAGCACTGATTTCACCAAGTAATCACTCATAGTTGTGGCCACTCCTTCAAGCTCAGAATTCACTGGGTCGCAAGCCCAGCTATCTACACTCACATCAACAAGCAGAGCCTTACTGCCGACAGTGGGAAAGGAGGGAGATCGTCCTCCTGGAAATAATGGAACCGCGTGCGTCATCTCGATGCATCTCAACCCTGCACAAAAGCCAACAATGGATTACATACAAGTGCCGGAGCACGTCTCAACGCATTCGATGCTTGTCCTACCAACCGAGCGAGCCGTCGAGGGACTCCGAGTTGTCCAACAACAGCGACTCCAACCGGGGGTCAGACACCAATGTGACCCGCGCTTCCTGCCACTCGTAATCCCATGGTTCAGGCAAGACAATCGGCGTGTCGGCCCGAAAGTCGTCCGTGAAGAGATGCTCAAACGTTGCCGCAGATGCAACGCGCGGTGTAAGGGGCACGCCGTCATCGAGGTCCCACAGCTAAGCACGACGCACCAGATGAATGGTTAGACGGTGCGTATGCGTCTAAGATGGCAAGAATGCCGTTGGGACATTACCTTACTGAGGAACGCCGGGAGGGACGAGTGGCTATAAATCCTGCCATCCAGGCCCGAATGCTCGAGTCCCCCTTTTTCGACCCAGGGTGAGATGGCGAGGGTGGGTACACTACCCGACATGTTGGTGTGAACGAAAGTGGGAAAGGAGGGTAAATCGTACCGGACACCAAGTCTATCAAACGAAAACGTATAGGTTTGCCCGTCTTGTGCGAGTTCTGTGTAAGCTAGACCGTCTCCTGGAGGGACGCCAACGGGAGGAGGCACGTGATCAGCGTAGCCCTGTTCCATAGGAAGAATGCAGATGGTGCGTGAGTTTTTGGAACGTCCGTCAAGAGAAAGTAAAAGAGGGGAGCGTACCCCGTGCTCGTCGAACGTAATCAAGAAAAGGATGTTATCCCATTGCGGCGAGTTGCGAAGTGCTTCGTAAAGAAGTTTCGTCCATGCCTCGCCCATGTTGATGGGGCTCGAAGGATGCATCGAATCATACATACAACACTGGAAATAGAATGTATGCGTCATTCGGTCCAACAAACCAGAGGCAGGACAGGAGGCAGCGAGAGTGATCCTACCTCGGGATTGATCCAAGTGAACTGCGGCAGCGTCCCCGCCCTCGCATCCTCGAAAAATTGCGCGATGGGCTTGACGTTGGTTTCGTGTCTCCCGCTGGTGTACGTCCACTCGTAAAACTCGGCGTCGGGGTTGAAACTCGAATTATAATAGTTCATCCAGGTAATGTTGGCTTCATCGAGCTGCTGGAAAATGGAGCGTTGGGGGAGACCGAAGTTTGCGAACCCTAGGTCGTTCCTCCCGTGTCCATGGGATGTCCCGGAAGTGATATATGCGCTACGTCACGGCATCACCATCAGCTAACCTGAGCATGGGTACGACAGGCTAGAGAGTACCGATTGGGTTTAGTAGGGCCAGGCACGTCGGAGAACCAGCTGTCAAACACGACAAAGTTTTCGGCCATCGTGCGATAGACAGGTATCTTGTGCTCGGGGAGGTATCGAATGACCTCGGAAGCACGAGTCAGGTTGTATGTACTATAGGTCATCTGGTGTTCGACGACAAATCCGAGCATACTTTCCTGATTTTGGACGAGCTCGGGCGAACCAGATTCGTCGGGATGGTAAGTCGAGAATAGCTCGTAGTTGATGCCTGTGATGTTATGATTCGGGTCATCTGGAGAGACGTTTCCGCCAGTGGGCTCGGCACAGATCCTTGCAGACTCGGTAGAGGTGAGGTTGACCTGTGAGAGGATGGCATGACAGTTGTACGATCAGGGGTACAACATACCGTGTTACAGTATTTGCCCCCTAGATTACGAATGTTGTTGATATCATTTCGGTAGGAGAGGTCGCCAAAAAACGAGTCAAATGACCTGGCAAGACACGACATTGAGAAGTTAGAGTGCAGCCCAACTTTGACTAGCAAAGTCGAGAAAGGAAGGTTTAGTTCACCGGTTCTCTTGAACGAGCACCACCACATGCTTGATATGCTCCCGCCAGTTCGCAGATGGCCCAGAGGCCACCGAGACTACGCTTACTGCCAACGCAAGCCCGGTAAGAAAACGGATCATCCCTAGTAAGCCTGAGTGGGGGCTTGAAGAGATAACTTGGGCTATCGCCACGGCGTTATATGTCGACACAAATACACGCGTGCTTCCTCGTTATCGCATTTTTATCGGTTCCAAGGTCCTGAAGATGCGCTAGCTGGCAGCGGCCGTCCGTGAGTGAACGCTCCTGGAGCCATCCAATGACATGTCCTCTTTGAGTACCATTTTAGAAATCCCGTGTCGCCGCTAGCGCTTCGAATATCACGGGGTTTCAAACTTCGACCACTTCTTGCTCGGGCTAATATTATACGGAGCCTATTCCAAGAGTTGGAGTCGTAGCCACTGTCGAACCGCGCAAAAGTGCATCCAAACACTTGTGGAACCACCGAATAGCAACGAGCGTATCTTGTTCACAAACGACATAGTTTCACGGATACAGCTCTGCATTTATGTTGCGGAGAGAGACTCGGAGTTCTGTAGCGCCGGTTTCGGCAGTGATATTTTGAATTGAATGGCTTATGGCAGGCAAAGGGGCCTGACGAAGTACTGTCCTTGTCCGAGAAACGAGTCGTGATACAGGATGCCGCTTATAGGCGGATGATCGTTACGAACCAACTCTGGCGCATCACAGAACTCATCCATCCCAACGCGCTCGACAACTGGGTACGAAGGAATCCAAGTGTGATTCAAAGCATCAAGCACTATTGCACGCGTCTTCCGGTACGCCGAACAAAGAAGATAAAAGGGATCATCAACTCTCTCACAAGCAAAACATATCGAGGCTACCCTCGAACCGCCCGAACCCCGCCCATACGCGCCCAGAACATCTCTTCCTTCAGCCTCACCAGCTCCTTCCATGTACGTTCTTCCCAGGTCGCATCTCCCGCGAACCCTTCCCCTTCGCTGCTTGACGATTGTTTGGTGACCGTCGTGTCCATAGACGTGCGCATGTGTTCCCCTAAGGCGAATGGAGGGCACAGATCCGAGGCGATTGGTGTAGACGTGTAGTCCTCCCGTTCCTCTGCATCGCCAGTCGTGACAGGATCTGATGTAGTATCTGTGATTGCAGGAGGCGTATACGATTCTTTCGCTTGTTCCTCCGCATCGCTGGCCATAGCATCTTTAGGGACGTCCATCGTTGGACCAGATGCGGACACATGATTTGCTTCTCGTTCTACATCGCGAGCTGCAACATCGTTCACATCTTTGGCAGATCCTGGGGCAGCCTCCGTCGTTGTAGCGGGTACAGGCATATCGCCCACATCGCCAATTGTAGCATCCTTGGTGGATCCAGGAGTGACCCGAGAAGCACTTTTTTGTTCGGCAACTTCAATTCCCCGTTCATCGTCACATTTCTCATCACTGATCTTCGTTTGGACTGGACCGCCCGCCTCACCCGGTGCCTCAGCAGTAGGATCCGCAGCGGCGGCAACCGTCGCGATCTGCGGTGCGACCACTTCTTCCTTGCCTGCTTCCCCTACGCTTTTGGCATCACTTGGCGCCGGAGGCGGTGGCGGCACAGTCCGTCGGGCTGCTGCACGCCTCGGGACAGGCGGTGCCGGCGAGGCGGGCCTCGAAGACGCTAACGGCGACGACATCGACGTCTTGCCACGAACATGTGCTACAGGGGGCGAATGTCCGGGCGCTGGGGAAGGACGCGCGATCCCCGTCCCCATGGGAGTCGGTGAACCTGCCCGTGAAGGGCTGGAAGCAGCAGGACTTGCAGGGCGTGAGCTTGGTGGAGGAGACGCGGGGGAGGAGACGCGTGAACGAGGCCGTGGGATGGCAGACATTGTGCGCGGGGCGGGGGTCGGCGTCGTGGGTGTCGTGGGGAGTGGCACGCTATGGGGGGACGATGGTGGCGCTTGGTCGTCGACCGCTGGCGCACTCGGCTGAGTTGGCTCAGAGGGAACAGTATGTGACGCCGTCGACGATGGCGGGGAAGGTGGCGCAGCAAAGGTAATATCTCCGATGGGTGAGGGAGAATCGCATGCAATAGGTGGGGATGGATTGGGGTCTACTTTTTCCGACTGAATGTGGCCATTTGTGTTGGCAGCAGATTCATTTTCCTCTAAAATCACGGTAGTGCCCTGTGTACCTGGTGGGGCAGCAGCCGCATCAGTCTTTGCACTATCGCGGACGATGTTACGCTTTGGGAGAGGTGGGGGTGGGCCTGGTGCGACCACCCGAGAAGCGGGAGGTTCCGCATGAGGATGAGGAACAGAAGGATGCGAAGGTGGAGGAGGGAATGTCATTTTCGGGCTGTCATCCTCTTTATCCCTCTGTTTTTCCTTCTCCTTGGTAGCCTCGCCACTTTCCTTACCCCAACTGACGGCTCTCTCCCCTAGTGCACTCGCCATCTCCCAAAGTCTCTTGCGTCGGGGCGGAACGGGAGGTTTATCATAAGTCGATGGGGAAACGTTGCCACTCGTAGGCTGACTTCCTGTCCGGGGTGAAGAAATTTCCGGCGCGTCGCCATTCGCGTGGGGTTTCGAGGGCTGGACAACCTCCTCGTCCCATATGCGTTCTACAATCCCAACACGCACGAATGCCCATAATGAACATGTACTTCGAAGCCTCGTCAAGCAGTAATTCGATGTACATAGAGGGTACGGCGAATTTTGTGTCTGACTTGTGAGCACGCGTGATGATGATCCGGTACTAAGAGGTAATCGGGAGGAGGTTCCAATAGATGGCATGGATGCCGAAGAAGTATGCATGGGAGGGAGAGCAGGTGGTGGCGTAGATGCATTGGGAGACAAACGGAATATGTATATCTGTCCGGGAGGTTCGCACTCCACCGGAGTACCAGGTGATGGAGTACCAGCATTGTGGTTATGCGTATTACCGAATTTGAACCATGAGCCATTCGTGTTATTGGATCGCGAAGTGGATGTTGCAGATGGCAACCGAGTAATGAACGTGCCGCAAAGGGCGCACGACAAGGTAGCGGAAGACGTTGACTGAGGGTGTTGGTGCTGCTCCTCAAAGCTCGAAAAGGGTAGAGGCTCCACAGTCAACATCCCAGTGTGAATTGCGTTAAGGACCGAGCGACGAGACAACCAATTCAGGGAAGGCGCTAGGTCGAGACGTACGGTAGGTTCACTATACACAGGACATCAGACGAATCAGAGAATCATAAATGAGCGACGTACGAATCCTCGGTGAGGAGCCGTGCTATGAATGGCTGAGTTAGAAGGGTCGATATAACAGGTGGAGTTGGCTGTGACACCCTGAGTCCTCTTAGGTGCCCGACGAACGCGATAAATTCAGCGTAGGGAGCGTGCGTGGTCATGAAACGAATCACAGGCACATCTCCGACACGCAGGTCGTCGCGCTCGACCCATTTCCCCTTGCCCATGGTGAGCCTCGTGTCTCTCGCGTCCCGTTCGGCTGCCTCCTTCGCGGCCTGAAGAGACTGCATCTGAACTTGCATGTCCTTGACCGCATCTTCCGCGATCTTCAGAGCCTGCTCCGCATCCTGCACCTTTCGCTCGCTGGTGGCCTGATTAAACCGCGCTTCTGCGACCATGGTGTTTGCCTGGTCGAAAAGGGTTGCGCTGAGATCGTCGAGGTCCTTCTCGATGTCGTGACGCGCGGACTCCGCCTGACCACGCTGGGCAGCCTCTTCCGTCGCGCGCTCCATCAATCGGTTCAGCTCCGCCGTCACATGTGCCTTCTCGACAAGCAAACCCGTGTTCAATGCGGCCAGGTGATGACTCCGCTCCAGTTCGAGGGAGGAGATGGTGACTGAAGCATTTCGCAGCGAAGCAGAGGTGTCGTGTAGCTGATCCTCGAGGTCCGATACGCGGTCATAAGAGGACACGAGCTTGCCGTTGAGCTGTGTGACCTGCGAGAACAAATCTGTAACTTGAGAACGCAAAGACGCGATGACCTGGGCTTGAGCTTCAGAGGCGTCCTCATCGCTCTCGTCGCCGAGATGTCTGCTGGCTCAGGTGGTAAGCGCGTCCGTGGCGTTGACAGCGGTCATACCTTGTTCCAGCTGTCTCAGAGTCCGTCATCATTGTGGGTCGTGATGACACAAAGCCAACAGCCATTACAGTGGTGCCAAGAATAATGTAATGTAAGCCGTACCCCAATAGGAAATTGCGTGCTAGCGAAGCGGGCCACTACGGATATTGTTATACATGTTGTACATCAAATACACGATTGCTGTAGTCAACGTTCTTATTTTATGACCGCTCGATCCAAGCGTCGTGCCGTGCCACCAGCTCCTTTACAATTTCCTCCTCAATCTCCTTGTGAGGTGCGGATGGTGAGGTGTCAAGCTCGATCCACTTTTCTTCATATTCTAGCCCGTCAGGCCCAGGCTTCGCACTGGCTGGCACCGGCTTCGGGGACACCAACACCACGCGGTGTTTGCGATGGTGCAAGTCGTTCCCGATGACAACTTGGTGCCCGTACCGCTCAAGCGCCTGACGTGCTTTGGGTATGATTAGTGTTTGGTCGGTTTCAAGCTAATTATTCAAGATGTTACAAATCCACCAACAGGACGCATCAATACTCGTACGTACCTTGAAAGAAACAACAAAACCGCCAGGTGTCCACTCCGAGACCAAAGGTTTTAGAATCTTGGGCACCTGGTCCATTTCTATGTGCAGGCTGCCCTTTCCCGATTGGATCTTGTGTTCCGACTGACCAACATGATCCGCTGGCATTCAGTGAGGGCGAAAACATGCGAATTATCATACTGACCATCCTCTGCGTGGGCAAGAAGAAATCGCTTACGGCGGCAGCGAGGTAATACATGGACTTTGGTCCCAACCTTCTCATCTCTTTGCTTATCGCACGTAATAGGTAGAGGTAATCATTCACCGTGACAAACTTGAGGGTATGAAGTGTGCCTTGGGCCTGCACGGCCTTGTAAGCTCGCAAAACGGATAATAACGTCGCGCGTTCAGACGCCTTCACTGTGATGTGGGGCTGAGCTGCATGTGGCGAGGGGTCGTTGGAATATGGGTATGCAGAGTCGAGAGGAAAGGACGAAGGAGCATCTATTTCAAGGAAATCGAGAAAAGGATGAGTTGAATGTGAGTAGTTCCGGCTGAACGGCTGAAGACTGAATTGGCGATGCATGAAGATGACTGCATATCCCTGTTTCAAGAAGTATTCAGCAGAGGTTGCACCTCGGGTACCTAAGCAAGGCGGCATGATCATTCAATGCCACGGTGTTATATAGAAGAACACACCCGCGCTAAAGTTGTCAAGAAACCGGACACTAGAGTCGGTGAGTAATGATCATGTATTCTTCGCCTGTAGTTTTGGCTCACACATTGAGCTCTAAAGGAACGGTTGTACCCCCGCTCTACTCGGGTGGTGAGATCGGTGGACACTGACGAAGTGTGGGGGCAATTGACCGTCACGAGTACAACTTTCCTTCCTTGCGCGATCTGTCTATCGATGAAATGGGACACCCCTTGAATATCAGCCTTTAGGTCGCTGGGTTCTGGCTGTGTTGCGAAGTAGGACTCTGCCGAGAACGTCGTCGCGGTTGTATCTGGCATCCTTGGTCTTGATGGGAAGGTCTAGAGGCGGATGCACAGCCACATAGTACCGTGACCCCGGGTGACAGTGACGCGATCTTTGCCGGGTCAACTTGCCATACTAGAGCGATCCCAAAATCGACTTGATTATCTTTCACATGTGCTACTACTGCTTGACACGACGGTTTAGGTCTGTCGGACTCATCATCTCTTACTACTGCGTCGCAAGAAAAAAAATCTGTCTCGTGCCCGTTCACGCCGCAGCTGCTGGGTCTAACTTCGACACGCACAGTGCCAGGAACAGGTACCCATGGCCAAAATGTCACTCAATAGTAGACCCGATCACGCTCCACGCCTCTCCAAGGAGCGACGCATCCTCACCCCGGAGTCCGTCTCGTCATCGCTCTCTCTACCGCACTGTCTCGTCGATCATGTCGCGATCGTCCTCGCAACAACGAAAGATGAGTGTACGTCCTCATCACGTTCGTGTACCACATATGGCAACATCGGGGGAGCGACTCGGGCGTGGCGTTGCCCCCCCAAGTCCGCTCTCCTGGTTCATTCATCACCGACCGCCACGTGCACGGGCGTATCGAGCCGCGGCCGACGTCGGTAGACGCCAGGACGGCCGCAGAGCCCGTTCTCCCCGGCGTGCGTGCGTGCGTGCGTGCCCCTGGACGCCGCGCCGGCGGACGCACACGGATAG
>JBBPUI010000654.1:0-17230 GCA_038094615.1 Heimioporus aff. retisporus
AAAGACGATCCGTATGACTCAGATGATGATGAAGAAGTGGACACAGTGCAGTGTTTCGCATCCAGTACAGCCTATCCAAGGTCATTCAGAGATGCGATGAGACGCGACAATGCTGAGGAGTGGAGACAGGCTGCATTGGACGAGCTAGCTGCCCATAGAACGAATGGCACCTGGACACTTGTAGACCGGCCCAAGGATAGCCCAGTAATCGGCTCAAAGTGGGTGTTCACTAAGAAGTTCCGTGCTGATGGCTCCTTTGAACGTTACAAGGGACGCCTAGTTGCCCAGGGCTTCTCCCAGCCTCCTGGATTCGAGTTTCTGGAGGTCTTTGCGCCAAGAGTCCGCCTGCCCACTTTAAGAGTTATCCTTGCCCTGGCTGCGCTTCATGACCTCCACCTCTGGCCTGTTGACATCTCCAATGCGTACCTAAATGGTGAGAAGGACTGCGATGTCTACATGGAGCAGCCGGAGGGCTTTGCTGAGGAAGGTCCGAAGCAGAAAGCATGTCTGCTGAAAAAGGCACTCTATGGCACAAGGCAAGGTGGTAATCGCTGTAATCGCAAGATGCGTTGTATTTTCGAGTTCCTAGGCTTCAGTATCACATATTCGCCTGATCCCGCTTCTACTGAGCTGTTCACCACCTTCTCCGATGCAAATCATGGTGGTTGCAA
This sequence comes from Heimioporus aff. retisporus, assembly GCA_038094615.1. Taxonomy (NCBI): domain Eukaryota; kingdom Fungi; phylum Basidiomycota; class Agaricomycetes; order Boletales; family Boletaceae; genus Heimioporus; species Heimioporus aff. retisporus. The sequence goes on from JBBPUI010000654.1 coordinate 672, forward strand.
GGACACCGGATGGTCCACCGGCGCATATGCTAAGATTGGCACTGGCATCGTCTCATGGATGTCGAAGCGCCAACCAATTGTTGCTCTATTTACCACCGAGGCTGAGTACGTTGCTCCATGCAAGGCTGGCAAGGAGATTGATTGTCTGGATGCGCAAAATGCTACAGGAACTAGCACTCGCCATCGGTGGCCCTTCAATCCTTCATATGGACAACCAGTCGGTGATTCAGGTTGCAAAGCATCCTGAACACCAGGAAGGATGAAGCACTTGGATCTTCGGTGGTACTGGCTGAGGGACATGGTAGACAAGCATCTAATTTCTCCTTCTTTCATACCCACTTCGCAGATGCCTGCTGATTCACTTACTAAGGCTTTACCCAGGGTGAAGGTCAAGGACTTTTGTTCATTTCTTGGGCTGGGTTCATCCCAGTGATTCTCTTTCGGTTTGGCAGCGATGCACAATCAGGGGGGTGTGTTGCATGTGATTCTGATTGTGTTGTACATGTGATTGTGCATGCTGCACTTTGTCATCAGCCCCTCTTGTTTAGGAGGTCTTCTACTGGGGTGCTGTTGTGGCGCATTGCTTACTTCTGTTTTCCGCTTAGACTATCAGTCGGAGTTCACTGTCTTCGCTTCCTTGGTTTCTGACAGTGGACTCCAGGTGTGTAGCAGTTGATACCCCTCAATATATTGGTTTTCTGACAGTGGACTCTACCCTGCGATTGCAGCTGTTTAACACACACTTGTCCAGCAACCACAGTTCTGTTAGACTTGTCCGTCGGGCATCGCAAGTTCAGTTCATGCACCACACAACATTGCCAACATTAAGAAGCTTGTTGATAACTTGGTGACTGGGATGGAACTCCACTCAACATCGCCACCTGTCCTGTCTACAAACCATGCCTTGCTGGCAAGATGAGCTCGAACATCCCGCCCTCTTGAGCTTGTCCACTCGGATGTCCATCATATGCCATATCCCACATTTTCAGGCTACCACTACTGGGTTACTTTTATTGAGGATTACTTGCGATATCGCTCTGTTTGCCCCATTCGAGTGAAGTTGGATGTTTTTGTTGCATGTGATTCCGCTTGCATGTGATTCTGGATGCATGTGATTGTGCACATTGCATGTGTTTGTGTTGTGCATGTGATTGTGCATGCTGCGCTTTGTCATCAGCCCCTCTTGTTTAGGAGCTCTTCTACTGTGGCGCTATTGTGGCGCATTGTTTACTTCTGTTTTCCGCTTAGATTATCAGTTGGAGTTCACTGTCTTCGCTTCTTTAGTTTCTGACAGTGGACTCCAGGTGTGTAGCAGTTGATACCCCTCAATATATTAGTTTCTGACAGTGGACTCCAGCCTGCGATTGCAGCTGTTTAACATGATCTTCATTCCAGTGGCCCTCCAATCCATTTGGGTTGGTCGTGTTCGATGATACAGTTGGCGAGCACAGGAGCAATCAATGCTCAAATTCACCACAGAATGTGGCTTCGACCAGCAACACACTTTCCATGGGCATCTGGAACACAATGGAGTGGCCAAGGGTGCAAATCATGTTCTCTCAGAGCAGATCACCACTATACTTCAGGATTCTAGACTATCTCTGTCATTTTGTGGCAAAGTGCTGTCCTGCCTACATCATGCTCGGAATTGGTCCTTTGAACATTACCAGTGTTGTATGCGATTGTGCATAACCAGCCGGCGGTTCAGGTCGCCAAGCATCCTGAACACCATGGGAGGATGAAGCATTTGGATCTCTGGTGGTGCTAGCTGATGGACATGGTGGACAAGCATTTGATTTCTCCTTCTTTCATACCTGCTTCACAGATGCCTGCTGATTTACTCATTAGGGCTTTACCCAGGGTGAGGAAGGTCAAGGACTTCTGTTCACTATGTGGCTATAGTCCCCTCATGTGTTTCTCCCTCCTTTGTTTGATTGCTGACTCACGAGCAGTGGTTGTGAGCAGAGAATGAAGAATTCCGAAACTAAGGAATATATATGTGAGAGACGAGGTTTATATACTACTACTTGTGGCCGCGTATGGCTATGTCCATGGAAAAGGGAGAACATTGTAGAATGTCATAGAATGAAGTGACACAATATAGGAATGGAATGACGAGGGATGATGCAATAGTCTGGAAAAGTCTGGAATCATGACATTACCCCCTTCTCAAGGCCGAACGTCCTCGGGAGGCAAGCAGGGAAGGCGTTGAAGGGTCGCGCGATAGCGCTTGAACTCGTCAGAATCAAAAGTGGAGGAGTTTGACTGTGGTAGAGGGAGCCCACGACAGGTTGGACAGGTGCAAACAGGATCTGCCTCCTCGCCATTATAGCGCATACGGAAGGATTTTGCACTACGTGCCACTGTGGGTGTTTGCGATGGAAAGCTTTCAGCGCTTCCTGAGCATGCCCCAAGTCTTTCTCCTTGATCCACTCGTTTTCATCCGAGGGAAAACCAAGCCATTTGACGAGGTATTCAATGGTATTTCGCCGTTCGCGCGAGTCGAGTATCTCCTCTATCTCCTGTTCCTCTCGTCCTTCAACCAGATCAGGCAGTGGAGGCGGGGATTGTTTTTGCGTTGGGAATTCGCCTTTATGGTATGGATGGAGGAGCGACTCGTGGAACACAGGATGGATGCTTCGCCACTTTGGGTCAAGCTTGAGTTTGAACGATGCAATGGCCACTTTTTCGATAACTTTAAAAGGGCCATATCGACAGTCATCGAGTTTCTTTGATGGGCGATCCGTGCGAATATTGGTAGCTTCGAGAAGTACCAAATCGCCTTTCTTGTACTCGATGGATGTTCCTGCGTGTCAATCGTAGAAACGTTTCATGTCAGCTGATGACATATTGACAATGCACCGACGATTCGATTGAAGATTACTTCGTGAAGATCGAACAATGGATGATGGAGGCACAGCTGGACCATGTCGTTCACTCCCGCACCCTCGTACGCGTTATACGCCAGAACATCAAGAACGACATCGTCAAGTTTGTGGAGCGCTCCATGCCACGTGTATCGAAAGCGAGAGTTACCGTCAATGGAAGGCAGCCTTAATTCTGGCAGGATGAACCTTGCGCGAAATAGAGGAGTGCAAGAAAGGTCAGAATTATTTGACTAACCACCCATGGGCGCCTGCAAGGACACAGCCTCAAGCCCAGGCTAAACCTGCAGCAGTACCTGCCGCGACAGCACCTGCACCTATTCATCCAAATGCAACAGGAACCTTTGGTGGCGCTGGCACCCCGATGGAACTTGATAAGGCGGGGGTGGCTGGAGTGTGCCGAAGATGCAGTAAGCCATGGCCATGTGCTGACCATTTCAAACTCCATGTGCGTCAGACTCGTACCTTCCAATTCTGTGGTGTTGATATCGAATACGACGACCCTGCTATGCTCGAAGAAGCAATCAGGAAAGTCGAAATGGACCAGGGTTTTCAAAGCGGGGAGCAGTAAAGCCGTCTGCATCCCCTTCCAAGTCTTCTCATATGGACCCCCTTGATGTAACAGTACCAGTATGTTCTTGCAATAAATATACTGTTTTGTCCAATGAAGAAGGCAAGGCTGAACAACCCTTACACGTAAAAAAGATATCAAAAGAGGCAACACTACCGGAAAGGAAGTCAGAGGATGTGGCTGGATATGATCTATGTGCAGCTGAAGACAATCTTATCAATCCAGGAAAAAGAGCGGTCATTCAAACAAAATTAGCAATGATCGTCCATCGGGGAACATACGGACAGATAGCTCCCCGATCTGGATTGGCTGTCAAATACGGGATAGATGTCTTGGCTGGCGTCATAGATGACGACTACTGTGGAGAAGTAGGAATCGTGCTCATTAATAACGGGCAAGAAGCATTCCCAATCAAGAAAGGAGATCGAGTTGCGCAATTAATCCTCGAAAAGATAGCAACTCCTCCGGTTCAGGAATGTACCATGGAGTTGACAAACACCAAACGAGGAACAGATGGCTTTGGTTTGACACAGATATGCATCATGAGTCGACCCAAGGGACCGCTGAGGACTGATCATCCCCCAGTTGCTGACGTTTCGCCTAGTAAGGGGACGGCTTCGAGCCAAATGGAGCAAGATCCAGCCTCTGAGCGCCATGAGCCTCACGCGATCAAGAGTCCCCTGAAGCGAAATGGTAGGCAGACTTGGTTAAACACGGTTGACCCATGGTCTAGTCAGTGGATAAAGGCAGTAGCCGATAACCCTGATGCTGACTGAACAAAGCATCACCTTTGTTCCTTCGTACACAACTTGCAACTTGAAGAGATCGATGACCACTTCATCCAACAACTTCGCGACATGACCCCAATGAAAGCCCAGTTTATCCTTCACAAATTGCAAAACAAACCTCGTTTTGTAAAGAGGAAACGATCGGAAAACGGTCTCGAAGTGCAAGGAATCATCACGAATCCGAGTGGCGAGGACTTCGCTGTCACCACTCTTGTTGATTCGAGATGTAGGGGATCTTCTATTGACGAGGGAGTCATCACACAATGGAACTTACCCACATGGGACTTGCCAGTTGCTATACCGGTCTACAATGCCGATGCAACACCAAATGCTCATGGAAAGATCGAATGATTCATGTCGGTCGAACTCGCTATTGGTGAACATCGTGAGACCATCTCATTGGCAGCAATGCAACTCAGCACCCATGAGATCTTTCTTGTATTCGAATGGCTAAAGAAGCATAACCCTCGGATCAATTGGGCTGAGAAAACATTGATGCTCAAATGTGAGGATCATTTACCCACGCTCATAGATGATCCAGATGAAGATGAAGAAGGGGAAAGAACCTTCCAAATCGATGTCCAAGAATATCTTTGCATGACGTCGACAGATTTAGCCATCGAAGCCAATAAGATCAAAGGAGATAAAGGCTTTGAATCCATAGTCCCAGATCATTACCACGAATATAAAGACGTCTTCGCCAAGGAAAACTTTGATGAATTACCACCGTGAAGACCTTGGGACCATGCCATCGAACTTCTACCGGGAGATCACAAGGTTGACTGTAAGATGTACAATCTATCAGTCGATGAACAGAATGAACTTGACGCTTTTCTTGACGAAAACCTGGAGAGTGGATGAATTTGTCCTTCCAAATCTCCCTTTGCATCACCATTCTTCTTTGTAAAGAAGAAAGATGGCAGATTACATCCTGTCCAGGACTATAGGAAATTAAATGCAATCACCATCAAGAACCAGTATCCATTGCCCTTAATCTCTGAGTTGATCAACAAGCTGAAAAAGGCCAAATACTACACTAAGCTTGACGTTCGATGGGGGTATAACAACATCTGGATGAAAGATGGTGATGAATGGAAAGCGGCATTCAGAACTAACCATGGTCTCTTCGAACCACTGGTAATGTTCTTTGGATTGACAAACTCCCCGGCCTCTTTCCAAACAATGATGAATCACCTGTTTCGCGATCTGATCAATCGCGGAAAGGTTGTCATCTACATGGACGACATTATGATCTTCACAGAGATGCTGGAGGAACATTGCGATATCGTACGGGAAGTTTTACAAATCCTCCGCAACAACAAGTTGTTCCCCAAGCACACGAAGTGTGAGTTCGAGGCCACCAAAACCGAATATCTCAGACTCGTCATGTCTCATAAGGAGATCAAAATGGACCCCACCAAGGTGAAGGGAATTGTGGAATGGCCAGTTCCTACAAATCGCAAGCAAGCCCGAGCCTTCCTCGGCTTTTGTAATTTCTATCGGCATTTCGTACAGGACTCTTTGCAAAGGTGGCCAAACTGCTCAACGCTCTCACCTCTGATAAAGTGGACTTTGACTGGACAGACAAATGTCAACTAGTGTTTGACACTCTCAAACAGATGCTCACCTCCGCTCCAGCTCTGGCCATGCCCACAGACCATGGTCCATTCCGCATTGAAACAGATGGTTCAGGAATAGGTTATGGCGCTATTCTTACGCAACCACAGGACAGTGCTTGGCATCCCATCATATACCTGTCCAAATCACTTAATGACGCCGAAGGGAATTATCACGTGGCTGATTTGGAATTGGGGGCCATCGTCTTCGCCTTGCAGGAATGGCGTCACTATCTTCTTGGGGCTCACCACAAGTTCACTATCCTGTCTGATCATCGCAACCTTGCATATTGGACCTGGCCTCAGGATTTGTCGCGCCAACAAGCTCGTTGGTAACAACTGTTGCAGGAGTACCATTTCCACATCGAGCATCGTCCCGGCAAAAGCAATCCAGTGGACCCTCTGTCCTGGAGGCCAGACTTTGAGAAGGGGGTGGAACTCGATAACAAAGCACAAATTGTGCTTCCAACCTCCCTCTTTACACCACACTCGTCGGAAGATGCCATTGTAGCTGCAGTGTGCTCCGCATCACCACCGATGGAAAAACAGTTGATTGATACATCTTCAATTGAGTCACTGGTGAAAACCCACATTCATTTCCAGGAGTCAATCGTCCAACAAGAGCTCCACAAGGATGACAGCAATTGGAAACGACAAGATGGTCTCATCTTTTACAAAGATCTCCTGTACATACCTGAACATGCTGATCTATGAGAACGGATCATTCGGGAAAATCACGACCATCCAATTGCCAGACATCCAGGAGCTTGACGAACGAAGGAACTAATTGCCAAAAAATATTATTGGCCGACTGTCAACAAAGACCTCAATAGATATGTCAAGGGATGTGACAAATGTCAATGGATGTGACAAATGTCAATGGGTAAAACCTCACACATCCCTGACCAAGACACCTCTACACCCAAATGAAATCCCAGCACAACCATGGGAGATCATTTCTGTTGACTTAACCGGCCCACTACCAGAGGCCAACGGCAAAAATGCAATCCTTACCATCATCGATCGATTCTCCAAAATGATGCGAATATTTCCGGTCACAATGGAGATAACTGCCAAAGGAGTAGCAACAATCTTCCGTGACCATATCTTCAAACTCCATGGCACACCATCCAAGGTCATCTCCGATCGCGGACCACAATTCATATCATCCTTCATGACCAAGTTCTATTTGATGCTGGGCATCACAGGAAATCCATCCATGGCATTCCATCCACAAACAGATGGGCAAACCGAACGGTATAACAGCACTATCGAACAATACCTTCGGATTTACACAAATCATTGGCAAACGGATTGGATCAATGGTTGGCATTGGCTGAGTTTTCACACAATCAGCATATCACCACGACAGGATACTCTCCGTTTATGCTGAATTATGGCCAACAACCAAGCATCGATGGGACAAGACAAAGGAGTCTTCGAAACGAGTCAGCAGAGGAGTTTGTGACCACAATGAAACAAGCTCAGGGGCAGGTGAAACAAGCTTTAGAGTTTGCAGCAGCTTGTGCTCAGCTTCTTGCTTATGTGCAACCAGAACAAAAACTTTCTCGAGTTCCTCCCAGAACCTGTCATAGCTAAGATGTCTGACATTGTGGGAATTTTCTCGCATCCACAAGTCCACGAACCGTCCAGCTGTGTTGTCTCCTCTCATATATGAAATCGTGATGAGAATCTTCTGTGACTCAGTGGGCTCCTGATCAAAGCCAGCTAGGTAGGTGACGATCTGTCGGGCCCACTGGTTAAACTTGGATTTGTCCCCATTGAACATGTTGGGTTTGGCGGAGATGGACTTTCCCAGTCCTCTGTAAGCATGCTGACTAATGTTACCAGGCTTGGCTGGTGGCGGTGCAGGTCTCGGGACAGCTGGCACTGCAGGTCTAGATGGGATGGGTGCTTGTATTCCTGACGGAGGTCCAGGTGTGGGGGGAAGGGGTCCTCAAGAAGTTTGAGACCTGGAAGATTGTGGAGACGCCAGAGCCGATCGATATGATCCCACATCGGGAATATGTGCCAAAGTCATGGATTGTGGAAATAATGTGGTGGGGGGTAGTGGCAGTTCTCCTGCCACCTCAAGTCCAAAATTGTTGATGTCCTGGTGCCATCTCCTGTAGGTTGCCATGAAATCGTCTGTTGTGACATGTTGTGCAGGTTGGGGAAGGGATGTTAGAAGGTCAGTGTTGGTGGTTGAAAAGTTGACAGGTACAGGTGTGGCAGTACGAGAACCTCCCCAAGCAGTGTGGGATTCTAGGTTTGGATCCATTCAATCAATGGATGCAGTGTGGAGTAGGGTTTTGGGTTAAACGCAGACCCATGGGAGCGGGCCAAGAAGGCGGAGTTATGATTGGACTGTGCAAGGAAGGATCAAATCGACCTTTACTCAGCACTAGAGCTGTGGGTAACAGTGGAAATAACCATATTCGATCCTGCGAATGAGGGCTGACTTGAATGAGGTGTGGTGGTAAGGGTAAATGTGGAGAGAGTCGATATGAGAATAAGGGCATAGGTACAGACCGTCAATCCAACCCTCATAGGACAAAGGGCAGATGTGTCAGCGATATGGGAGAGGTTTTCGAGCTATGGTTAAAACCAACAGGGGTGATAGGTAGATGGTGAGAAAAGAACATGCGCAAGGGTCGAAGAGACCTGCTGTATGCAGGCAAAGCTAGTAGAAGAGAGGAGCGAGAGGGTTCCTAGAAGAAGGGTAACAAACTTGTGAAGAGCCAGTTTGGTAGCATAGTTTCGGAATTATATCAGGTATACTCACTAAACAGCTGAAGGGGCTGACTTGCGAGCAGTGGTTGTGAGCAGAGAATGAAGAATTCTGAAACTAAGGAATATACATGTGAGAGACAAGGTTTATATACTACTACTTGTGGCCATGTATGGCTATGTCCATGGAAAAGGGGAGAATATCGTAGAATGTCATAGAATGAAGTGACGCAATATAGGAATGGAATGACGAGGGATGATGCAATAGTCTGGAAAAGTCTGGAATCATGACAACCCCAGGGTGTTTACAGCCTTCTTGATAACATGGCATAAATCACATGGTTTCAACAACTCACCTGCAACTGTCTCAAGCTCTATGAATATCTGTTGACCACCATTGCCATCAGAGGCATGAATCAATTCTGAGATGAGTTGTTCACTGCACAGCAAACAGCTACCACTCGCTCCTTTTTGACATGGCCAGGGCAGTCTGTGACAGAACCACTCTTTGATCTTTGGATGAGCCTCTTTTTAGTCACTGACAGGGAAAAAGAAAAGGAGAGTATTTACCTTGAAGATGGTTGCTTGATGAAGGTACTGTAACTGGTTGACTAGACCTTTCACTTGTCATATTCAAACTATCAAGAAACTATATGAGGGATAGATATACATTGCAATCCCACCTCATTGAAAGGAATGGCCTCTGTTGTAGAGGTAGAGGTAGAGGCAGAACCACTTGAAAACTTTACACTGTGCTGTTCTTGAAGATGTCATTGAAGATCATACCTATTACAATACACTTTGGAATGATTTCCCAGTAGCCAGGCATACCTACTCCTGGAGCAGACAGGTCTATTAATCAGGCAGTAGGCTAATTTGATATCTATCATGGATGTAACAAATATCAACTTGAGCAGCCTGCTGCCCTGCAGTTGCCCAAATTGTGTCAAGAAGTATGTTAGGGTTTTAACAGGCAATTAAATGGGAAATGTGTAGCAAGGTGTCATCCCAATGAAAACTCCTAGAAGGAAATATTGTCAGCAGTACCACTGGAGTGTGTACAGGGAAAGCATGGAGTGAATCTTGAAATGCAGGCTGTGCTGACAAGATTTGCTCAGTTCAGCCTGTTTTATAGGTTGATGTACAGAGTGTGGCTGGTACTAAGGTGCCCTCCAACTGAACCAGTTGTGATTCTTCTACAGGATTTGTTGATGGATCACCCACCTTGAGAGTTCTTCCAGTTGAGGTAGGGGTAGAGAAGGAGAGTGAGTGAGTGAGGGAGTAAGTGAGGGAGAGTAAGTGAGTGAGTGAAAGGAGCAGAGGGATGAGAGAAGAGAGATGAGGAGGGAACTTAGTTGATTTATGGATTGAGGATGGTCCTCAGCAAAGATGAGATTGAATATATGCAAGTGGAGATATGCTTAAAGTGGTAGAATATGGGCATGGCAGAGTATGTAGCTCTACATATGTACATACTTGTGATGCCTCATGCTAGTCACTAGAGAGAGGACAGTACAATGAATGGAAAGGAGATAGAAACAAGGATTGGACAGTTGCCACCAACAACAACTGATCATAAGGTACAGATGGAGAAAATTATAGTTTGTACACAAATGGAAAGATGGAATGAGAGAATGAAAGGTTGGATGTAGTAGAGATGGTTGGACATGTTGCCTGGAATAAAGGAGGGTGATGGATATACAGTAGTCTGTAATTCCATTTGGATTTGATTTTGCATATTGCATGTGATTCTATTGTAGATGTGATTGTACATGCTATGCTTTGTCATCAGCCCCTCTTGTTTAAGAGCTGCTATTGTAGTGCTATTGTGGCATATTTTTTTACTTCTATTTCCACTTAAATTAAAGCTAGAATTTACAGTGTTTCCTTTTTTAGTTTTTGATAGTGGGCTTCAGATGTGTAGTAATCCACTGCTCAATATATTAGTTTCAGATAGTGGACTCCAGGCTGAGACTACAGCTGTTTAACAAGTGATGCTAAAATGATTTGAGCAAGGCTTTTAGATGGAACACATAGGCACCTCCTCAATATAGCAACCCATCTAGCCAGTTTTTAATAGCAAGATGCATTTACTATCTTTCAGAGCTTGCCACACATACATGCTTCAAGCATATTACCTACAGTGTTCATTTGAATAATTAGGACACTTGGAGGCTACAATATGTATATGTATGTCCACATTTTGAGAGATTAGGCCAAATCTCTCCTATGTCCAACTCAAAACACTGGTGATGTGATTTATAAGCTGGAAATGACGACACCAGTAGTAACTTGGATTATATTTGGAACAACTCTCATCTGTAGAGATCCCTATGTGATATTGGCAAACATGCCAATCTCACATGGGGGATTATGACATTTTTGTGATAAGTAAAATATATTAAAAATGTCAAATACTTATGTGAAATTCTTAAAAGGAATTTTTCATACATTAAAATTTTATATGGTATTATCATGAAAATGTTGCAGAAAATAATTGCTGTTGTATGAACTCTCATGTACATTAAAATACCAAATAAAATTTAGGATTCAGGGGATGTTAAAAAGTCCACATGAAATATGATATTTTTGCAGTACCATTTCAAGCACTCAACATGCAAAATTTCGGCAGCATAAACATGTTAGATTAAATAACTTATTTCATCAGAGCAAGAAAATGTGAAATTTTTCAGATGTATCTATGTTATTTAAAAAAGGAAATATTTTCACATCAAGAAAAGTAATAGGACACTCATCAAGTACTCATTGGGCACACAGTGGGTACTCAGTGGGCAGTGAGCTGCCAATCCAGTGGGCAAGGAGTGGGAACATGGATACCAAGTGCATCACTAAATACCATTGCACTTGACTTTTTCATGTTAGGTATATTTAATAGAGTTACATCTGGTAGTCAACACCAATTTGTGTACCAAAAGTCCACTCAATGATCAGCATCAGCATGAATAATAACTGGTCTTCAGTCAATGAATAACACTAAATGATAATGATGAAGCTGCCCACAATAAATCATGGACAAAGTGATGGCAGGCCTCCTTAGGAGGTAAAAGCTGGAAAGTGTTATGATTGACCCCTATTCTTTTCTTCTTGTCATTTGCATTTGTCATCATCAGCCTAACCCAATGCTTCTCCTTTGATAGAGTGCTCTAGAGCACACAATGTGTTATCACACACCCTTATCTTTGTTATCTTTACTTCCTCTTCTTTTCAAACATTCTTCACTTAATTATAGTTGTTCTACAATCTTCTGTGACTATCCATTGTGCAGTATATAAGCCTAGGTACTTCATCCCTTGTACTCTAGCTTAGTCCTGCTCAATTCTACCTTGTCCCCTTCACTCTCCTCATCATAACTTGCTGCTACCTCCTCAGTAGGCAGACTTACCTTTGAACCATGTTATATGTCCTAGCAGGAAGAACCCTTGATCTTGTGCAGCAAGTCCTTTGTCCTTACCTCAAACCCTTGACCCTATGTTCTAGTTCTTTGAGTCTATGCTCATTCCTACCCAGACCAAGTGTAATAGAAAGAGTGAGATGATCAGATACTAACAGGTGACAAATTGACTGAAGCTGAGAGACAGCAAGGACTACATGGTGTACAACACCATGGAGCATAACAACTGCATGCTGCAGGAAGCTGCCTACAGTAAACCACAGATAGTGATAGCAAATCTCCCTGATGTTGAACATTGGGGAATGAAGAGAAGGCCAATGGTGACCACAATACTGGCTGACCATTGTTTGACAAGTGCAATAATGATGAAGCTACCCACAGTAAACCATGGACAGCGATAACAAACCTCCATCTCCCTGATGTTGAACATTGGAGAGTGGGGAGAGGGCCAAGTATAATAACAATGAAGCTACCCACAGTAAACCATGAACAGCCATAGCGAATCTTCCTGATGTTCAACATTGGGGAGTGAAGGAAAGGCAGATAGTGACTGCAACACTAACTCTTACAGTCATTGATAGTGGTGGCAAGTCTTTCTGATGTTCAACAATGGGGAGTAAGGAGAAGGTTGATAATGATTGCAACGCTCACTCTAATTTAGTCATTGTTTGGTTGCACATCCACAACTTACCATGTTTGGCAACCACTCACCACTTTCTCTCCTACCATCATCATGAAACACTCAACGCTGTAGGCAAGTGCAGTTGTAGGCATAAGTGTAAGAAATGAGATGAGAAGTGTGAGCATGCAAGTTGCAGGTACTCAGAGAAGAGGAAAGGAAGTGAAATATGTCTATCTTGCCTGGAAGTCTGAGGAGAGAATCAAGAGAACTCGATTGAGAAGTTCCTTGGGGATCTATTGGTTTATATACTACAGTACATGCTTGTCTGCGTATTGTACAGATTGTAGATAAAGTGTCCATCCCTATCCGGTGAGGATGTGACAGCATAGCCATACATGCATAGATTGTGAGGAGTACATACCCTAGGTGCATGGTGTGGCAGATCTAAAGATAAATGATTATAGGGGCCAACATGCCCTAGGCATGAGGTGAGTCTGATTGTGACATATGTGATGTCTGTGAAGAGAATCAAAAGGTAAATGCATGGTCTGTGAGTCCATGAAGAAGTAAAGGATCAAATGGATCCATGTGCCTGTAAGTGAAAGATAATCATATGCTTACATGTTGGCCATTGCTGATGCATACACCCCATCAGGGGCTAAGAACGGAAAAGAAAGGAGAAAGCAAAGGAACATAAAGAAAGCAAAAAATGTACATCTGTAACACATTGTCACCACCACTGTCTGCAGTTTACCATGGGCAGTGTCTCCCACTCTCTGGGATAACAATAATGAGTCTTCCTGATGTTGAACATCAGGGAGCAAGGGGAAGACTGTGGTGGTGGTTGCAACACCAACTCTAATGGCCATTGTTTGGTCATGCATCCATAACTTACCATGTTTGGCAACTGCTCACTGCTTTCTCATTCATCTCCCATCATCAACATTGTTACCACCACTGTCTGTGGTTTACTGTGGACAGTGCCTCTTGCTCTCACAGTTTACTGCAGAGAGCAGCAACATATACATGGCAAGACCCTCCCCACACCACAGTCGCTGTCCATGGTTTACTGTGGGCAGCCCCATCATTATCATCTATGGTGTGTGGGTTGTTAGACTGCATGGTGTTGTACATCTTGTAGCCTTTTCTACCATCTGGCTTACCAAATCTTAGCTTTATCCCTGTATGTAGTGTTGCCACCATCACCTGTTAGTATCTGATCTTGTTCCCTTCCAGCTTCACTACCCAGAGAGGCTTGCTGTCGCTGTCCATGGTTTACTGTGGGCAGCTTCATTGTTATCGTCTGCAGTGTGCAACCATTAGACTCCATGGTGTTGTACATCATGCAGTCTTCCTTGCAGTCTACCTGGCTCATCAAGTCTCAGTTATATTCCTGTACATAGCATTGCCACCATCACCCATTAGTATCTGATCTTGTTCCTTTCCAGTTTTACGATCTCCCCTGATCCATGTCACTAGGGCCACTACAACCACACTTGGCCTGCTCACCCATTTCAGTGGTCATGGCATAGGCATACACTCGCCTATTTTATTCAGAAGTGGTAAGGATGATCATTTCCAATGTTCAACATTGCAGTTTTACATTAGGTTTGTAGTTTGAGATAACTATTCTTCTGTGTTGTGCCTTAATATGTACATTACACATAGATCATCTTTCAATGGTGAAAAGGCATGAAATATGCCTGCAAGCTCATCATCACCTAAGGGACTACACATATGCAGCCAGAGTGTCTGGGCTTTTGTGAATGCTTACATCCAAGGTGCATAGTATCCCTACAAACGAATTGCTTTTAGTTGACCCTAGTCTGGACAGTGCCTCATTACTTACAATAAATATGTGAATCCGCCCACAGGTCCCTGGGATGGATAACTATGCATTTAGTGGAACAAGTATGCTGTCATCCAGGACTGAGTATGCTGTTTGATCATTATCCTCAACTATGACTTGCAACTCCTTGATTTGTGCAAACTTCTCCATGCAATCCATAAGCTCTGTCAAGAGCACATGTTGATTTTTTGATACACGGAGTTGAATGATGCTGTGTCTTCCAACTCTGTGAGGGATGACACCAATGTGCATTGCTGCAGATGCAACTCTACTGGGGATTGGTCCATGGAGTCATTGCCTGACACAATGCATAGGCCTCGGATGTTGTGTTTTGAGAGGAAGTTTACCAGGATCAGAAGTGGGCACTTAGCTCCTACTTCCAACTTGGTGAGCTGTGGGAGCACCAAGGAACCAAGGATTTCGATTAAATCATCTGCCATAAAAGTAGGACTAGTCAGCATAAGGTGCTGGAGAGGGGCATTGCATAGGCTTGGTGTGAAGACTAGTGGAGAATCAATCCACAGCTTGTGAAGATTATTTGTATATGGAGTATCTGAGTCATTGGAGATCCAGTCTGATTTGCAAGGTATGGTTTGCCATAGCAGCTGAATTCCTGGCAGCCCAATCTCCTCAGGACACTCTCTAGACAGGAAAACAGGGTGGGGGCCTTTGTAGAGGCAGAGGTGTACTTGCTGCACAGATCCTAGTCCCTGTAGTGAATCAAAGAAAATTGTCAGTGCACAGAACTGGTGGTCTCCTGTCCAATCTGAACCCAAAAACCAGATGACTTTGGGGATTTTGAACTGGTCTGTATGTCTCCAAACCAAAACTGCTTCACAATCCTTATCCTCAATTGTCCTCCAATCTTCGTCAGCAGTATCCTCAAACCTTAAGTTAGTCAAGTAATGTGTTGCTGCAATTTCTGAGAGCCATCTGCACATCTGTGAGAGTGTGTGAGGGGATTCTTGATCCAGGTTGTTGGTGATCATGAGAAGTAATTTGGTCAGCAAGCATGAAAGCAAGGACAGTTCAGAGATAGATAATGGTATTAGTTGCAAGCTTGCTTGCAGTAATTCTGCAAGAACAGTTTCATGTCTGTGCAGCCACTTTACAGATATTAGCACCTGCCATTGAATGATGATTATAAAATTCCTAATCATGGATAGCCCTGATCTAGGGCAATCTTTTTCACAGGCATCAATGTGTCACCGTCATCCTCTATTTTGGGCTTTCGCAACTGGCAGGGCTCGCTTTGCTTGTGTTACGATTCATACGGACCTCTATTCTTTTTCTTCTTCATCTCTCGACTTTACCTTCCTCCCCGGACAATATGGACTTATTTCATCTCCTAGATCTCAATTTTCTCACATGATCAGCCATGCCTGATCATTCTTTTCTTAGACATTCCTATGCGTTCCCTTTTGCGCTGCCCTAGTGCTATTTATACTTACTTTTCCCTTCATCATGGACAGCTTCACTGATCGCAGTCTACTGCACATTATATTTAGACTTCATAGCCATACGGCTATTCTACCACTACTCAGGATGACTCCCTTAGACAGCATCTTCCAGCCACCTCAGTAGTATATACACCCAGCTGCCATGTACATTATCTTTAAGCAATTCCTACTTGGGTTTTTGCCTTCACCAGTCTCGCCTCAGTCCTTCATCCCAAGGGAATAGTGTTAATCAGCTGCAATCGCAGGCTGAAGTCCACTGTCAGAAACTGATATATTGAGGGGTATGAACTGCTACACACCTGGAGTCCACTGTCAGAAACTAAGGAAGCGAAGACAGTGAGCTCCGACTGATAATCTAAGCGGAAAACAGCAGTAAACAATGCGCCACAATAGCACGACAGTAGAAGAGCTCCTAAACAAGAGGGGCTGATGACAAAGCGCAGCATGCACAATCACATGCAATGTGCACAATCACATGCATGCAAAATCACATGCAAGTGGAATCACATGCAACACACCCCCCTGATTGTGCATCGCTGCCAAAGCGAAAGAGAATCACTGGGATGAACCCAGCCCAAGAAGTGAACAAAAGTCCTTGACCTTCACCCTGGGTAAAGCTTTAGTAA
>JBBPUI010000655.1:0-17225 GCA_038094615.1 Heimioporus aff. retisporus
GCAGCGGGATTCCCGCCAAGGCGAAGGCGGTCCAGGGGCACCGCCATCTGCTCACGTTCGGGGACGGCCCGAGGGTGTGTCTCGGGAAAAACTTTGCGATCGCCGAGTTCAAGGTGAGTTGCGTTACAAAACGTTACTCTGCTGAGATGAAAGAAACGTTGAATGGTTTTTTTCTTTTCTTTTTTTTCTTCGGAAAAACAGGCTGTTTTGTCCGTCCTCGCGAAGAACTTCGTGTTCGAGATGCGCGACGGCCCAGAGACGCGGATCGAGATCGGCAGGGGTTTTCTTCCGCGGCCGCGTGTGGCTGGGGAGGAGGGGTGTAGGGTCCCTCTCCGCGTGCGGTCCTACGTGGGATGATGATTGATGATGAACATGAAGATTAATGATGACACACGCCAGATCATTTTAACCCGCCCAACGCAGTGACGTCATAGATAGCTTGTTACACAGCACGTCGCGTTCTTTCCTCAGCCGTTGGAGCTCACTTATGTATCACTACGTGGTTCGTTGTGCACCAGCTTCGAATGTATATCAATTTATGCCTTGACATGAGAGGAAGACAGATTTTTTATCTATCAAATTTTCCAGCCTTCGTTCGATGGCGCGTTGCAGAACGATATAGTGCTGCCAACATTAGACACTCGGAGTTTGAAGCTGAGAAGCTCGGCATACAGTCAGCATTCACCATGCCTTCCAATCGTCGCCTGGCTTTCTGTGATATCGAGCAGATGGTTGTGGAGTTAGGGCGGATGTTGCGGCACTCGTGCCCATTGTCGTCGTTGTCGCTGTAAATATTGTCGTTGTGCATCTTCCCGTAATCGACTTCTTTCTTTTATTTATTCATGTTTGACGGGTTTCGGGGTCCTTCCGCTATTACTTTGTACAGTACCACGGAGTTATTAGTTGATCAAGGTACGCGAGTGGTAACAAGCAACACAACACTGCAATGTGGTCGTGTACGCGTCCTCCCGGCAAGGATCACGCAGGTCAAATTGCGGCTTGTCCGCTTTCAGCGCCCGGCACACCCTGAGTCATAAAAAGAGTGCTCTGCTCTCAATTCAGCGTGCGTTCCCGCAGCATCCCCTGCCGCTGAACATACCCCTGCATCCCGCGAAGCTACTGCGGAACCGATGGACACCGTTCTGTCGTACCTTCCCCATCTACCTGCCGCGTCTGTGTTCAATGCAGCCGTCGCATGCGCCGCCGTGTGGGCACTCACCAAGCTCTTCCGCATGTCCCGCGGACGGCTTCGCACCCCCACGCTCAAAGGCCCCCCGAGCCCCAGCTTGACATACGGCGTCTCCAAGCTCCTCTTGGACGCTCAGGACCCGGCGTCCATGTACGAGTCCTGGGCCGAGGAGTACGGTCTGGTGTTCCAGGTCCCCTCCACGCTGGGCGGGCGCAGGATCGTCTTGCACGATCCCAAGGCCATCGCACACTTTTATGCCAAGGATGGTGGGTCCTACGGTCGAACCCCTGTGGCAAGGAAAAGCTTCGCGCGATCGGTATACCTCGAGCTCGTTCTGCTTGCACTTGCGTGGCTCATGCGTCATTGCAGATAGGAAAGGGTCTGTTTTGGGCTGAAGGAGAAAGCCACAGAAGGTATACTCACGAGCCGTCGGTTATCTTGCAAACCCTGACGTCCCCGATCAGGCAGCGCAAGACCTTGACACCCGCGTTTAGCGTTGCTGCCATTCGGAAGCTGACCCCCATTTTCTATGACTCTGCACACAAGGTACGGTCGTCGCGATGTTGTGCAGTTTTCGAGTCATGTCTGTCTTATATTTTGTCGTTTACTTCAAGGCCGAAAGTGCTTGGAATGCGCTTCTCGAATCGAGCGGCAAGGACAGTGTGATCATGGACGTGCAGAACTGGTGCGTTCGATGCAACGCTCTCCGACGCCGGTGATTGACCTGCTCGACCCCTAGGATGAACCACATCTCGTAGGGGTCCCCTTCTTCTCTCTGTTTATCCGTACTCACACATATCGCCGCAGTCTTGACACGATGGGTCTCGCAGGCTTCTCGCACGACTTTGGCGCTCTCCAGGGGAAACGTGCCTCGATCACGACGATCTTTGATACGTTTAGTCAATCCCCTACGTCGTCGGTGCTGCACACGGGTCTCTTCCTCTTAGCGCAAGTGTTCCCCATCCTTTCACGGATACCTACGGCGCGCGGAAACTTGTTCACAAAGTTGACCGGCGTGATGGAAGACATTTCAAACGACTTGAGGGCTCGAACAAGGAAGGAGTTGGAGATGGGCATCATCGGCGAGGAAGAAAAGTCCATCATCGGTCAATTGAGTGCGTCATCATTTTCGTTTTGGAACGTCTTGAGAGGGTTTGATCGACTGACTGCTCGACATACGTAGTCAAGAGCGAGGGCGCCGGCTCGGAGCTGTATTTGACAGAGGAAGAAGTGATCGCGCAGGTAATTCAGGTCCACAACGTCTTTCACAGGCTCTTGAGACCTTGAACAGATGAAAGTTTTACTTTTCGCGGGATATGAGACCACCTCCGGTAAGTTTCCGCTTCTACTTCCAGGGTAAAAGCAGGACTGAACCGCCTCGGCGATAGTTACCCTGACGGTGATTTCTGACTTTTTCGCCGCTGTTGATGCCGCTGCTTACTTTGGATGTTGTTCCAGTGGGCGCTGATTGAGCTCTCGCGGAACCCCGACGTCCAAACAAAGTTGCGAAACGAACTTTTGGAACACGGCTCGGACCCGACATATGACGAACTCGTCAACGACTTCCCCTATCTTGATGCAGTCGTTCACGAAGTCCTTCGTCTCCACGCCCCGGTCCGCGAAGCCACGCGCGTCGTACGTTGACCCATGAATGTCGTTCCTCGAGCCGTTCCTCACGATGTACCCACCGTTCATGACAGCCACTCGAAGATGACGTCGTCCCGCTCTCGCAGCCCATCCGGACACGATCCGGCGAGCTGCTCGAGAGCCTCCCCGTCGCCAAGGGCACCGTGTTCACGGCCCCGATGGCCTCGGTCAACCGCTCGACCGCATTCTGGGGGGAAGACGCCAAGACGTTCAGGCCCGGCCGGTGGCTCGAGGACGCGCAGGGCGGTCAAGACGGCGGGATTCCCGCCAAGGCAAAGGCGGTCCAAGGGCACCGCCATCTGCTCACGTTCGGAGACGGTCCGCGGGTGTGTCTCGGGAAAAACTTTGCGCTCGCCGAGTTCAAGGTGAGGTGCAACGTTCGTCGTCGTTCGTGACCACCATCTCGAAACGATCTTTTTACTTGAATTGGGAATGTTGACCACAGTCTTTTTTTTTTGGAGATCAGGCTGTATTGTCCGTCCTCGCGAAGAACTTTGTGTTCGAAATGCGCGATGGCCTGGAGACGCAGATCGAGATCGGCATAGGGTTCCTTCCGCGACCGCGCGTTGTTGGGGAGGAGGGGTGTAGGGTTCCTCTCCGTGTGAGGTCCTACGTAGGATGACAGATCGTCACGTACCTTTTTTTTTTTTCGCTCCAGCCTTCTCTGTGAGTCGATCCTTGGGCACACAACCACGACACTCGAATTGGCGGCGTGCTTTACTGATTTACATCTGTATGGAGAAGAGCTTGCGTGGTTTGGTTGACACTGATCAGTGCTGTTCTATGTCATGTAACTTCTTTTGCTTGTAACGTGTACTCTTTGTATGTATGCACGGTGTCTTTTCGTCAGAAAAACTTCTGGTAATATTTAAAAAAAAAAAAAAAAAAGTGCATGGCGAGCAGCACGTGTATGAGTAGAGGAAGAGGGCGGCCCGGCGGGGACAAAAAAAAAAACGTCGAGATAGTATGTCCAGGCTACCCGGCACTCCGGTTTTAGCCTACCAACAGTTTTTGTCTCTCTTCTTCTCGATTTACCTGCTCAGTACGAGCGAGCAAGCGCAAAATTCAACCCCAAAGCCTGAGCCACACCCTTCAAGTTGGATGATTCTGTTCCGTTGGTGCGCGCGAAGACGCTCCAGGATTCTCGGTGCTCGTCTTCACTAGTAGTAACTGGCAGCTGCTCAAGCGTTTCATTGAATACCGCGTGCTTGGACTTTTCTGCTTTCGGCAGTGTTTGAAACACGAGTGTGTGCATCGAGTAGAGTATGTTGATATCGTTCACATGACTTAACCATGACTTGCACATCTGTGCATAAACTAGTCTTATAGGGCATCCATGACCAACATTTCAGTTGGGAGATTCTTCAGGGAGGAGGAGCTGATGTCATTCGAGTTTGAAGTCAATGGGAAGTGCTCCTCTTCATGAGAGCGTAATGTTCCACGGAACGATTTGCAAAAATTTGAATACCGAGCGTACACAGTCAATAAAGCACCTCGCGTCAAGTCCTGGCAAACCGAGTCCTGTATCGAGAAGCGAACGGCGCTAACATGGTTTTCCAATCCACCAAGATCGGCCGCGTGTGTCGAAGCTTGCATCGCCTCCTTGTACAATGTGATAAGCGAGTTGTTAACCAAATCAAGACCCTGGTCGATCATGCGCTCGACAGCCTCCATCCCAGCACCGCTAGGCATGATCTGAAGAAGAAGATTAAGGCTCAAATGAAAAAAATACATAATCGTACTCACGCCATGTGTACTGTATTCATCAGTTGCAGCCGTTTGGATATCTAGCAAACCAGTAGAAGGGTTTCGGAGCCAGACGTAAAAGTCTACGGTTGCGATAGAGCACCAAACATGTTCCGCTGCAATAACAGGATCAGTGAATGTGTGGACCATATTTTCCGCGCGACTTGAAATGGACACGAATTCCGAAAACGATCTGATGGACTTGTCCTTTAAAAATGTGCTCCAACCAGTGCTGTCGGCAGACGGGCCAGAGAACTGTGGGAATTCGCTGATGTTCAAGAGCAGGACCATTTGGATAGAGTCGTCCGCATTGACCAAGCTTTTAATTACGTCGATGGCGTCGTCGAGAGACTCCAAGAAAATGATCTGACAAATGACAGGGTGCGCAAGCTTGGCAGGAATCTCGGAGTAGCACCTCAAGAAGAAATCAGGGATGACGGACCCCCCGTCCTGGGTCATCAGCTCCGTGTTGCGACCCACAGTCACGCTAATGAGTTTTCTCGGAGCCAAGTTTATTACCTCTTCTGTAAAAATGCGATCGAGCGTGACGATGGAACATTCGTGAATCTCGCTCGGCCATCGAAGGATTAGAATTTGTTGTTGGGTGAGATAAGAAAAGCTATATATGCGCCGTTTTTAGCACAAGAGGTATCGTCCAAGGAAGTGAGACGGCTACCAGGGTTTGCCAATTACCCTCGGCAGACAAGCAAGCACGTTGATGGTACTGTGGAACTGGTCCATTGAAATATTAAGTAATTTCTACCCAGTGGTCGCACCGCGTCAGGTGATTCTCCCCACAGGACGTTACACATAGACTCACCAGCGACCGAGCCGGGTAACACGAGTTGTGCACTACAACGTAGTAGTCATATAAGATCTCGAAGATTGCTTTCAAACCTTGTGCAATTCATCATGATGAGTGGCACGATGGACAAATCTGTAGTGCTTACCGAGTCTGCCAGAATCTTCTGTTGCAATGGCCTGGAGTAATTGGGGTGGGAGAGTGGAAGCCGTAGTAGAAACCACATCAATGCATGGAGTTTGTGCACCAAGAGTTGCTTGGGCTGTCGGTAAACTTGACGCCGGTTGTGGTGTTGTACTTCCGTTGATATTCGGCGGGAGCCAGGAGTGCGTCGAGGAATTTCCACCGATGGACATGGTTTTGTTGGCAGGAGGGGAGATGGTGGCGGGCGAGTGATTTATAGGAGTAACTTGTGACTATGAAATATTCGGCTCGGCCCGCATTCGGCCGTCCCGCAACGTGTGTAGTGGGTCTTCGAAGATTGGCATCACCGTCTCACTATTTGCAAGCGACACTGGCGGGACCTACTTCACTGGTCTTGCATAAGCCAGTCCCGCAGTTCGAAACGGTGGTCTGCATTACCTGCTCACGAGTGGTCCACAACTGCAACAGGAAATCAAAGCCGACTGCACGCACCTGCAGGTCCCCTCCTTGCACGCTGTCTCGGC
The DNA here is from genome assembly GCA_038094615.1 of Heimioporus aff. retisporus. Lineage (NCBI taxonomy): Eukaryota > Fungi > Basidiomycota > Agaricomycetes > Boletales > Boletaceae > Heimioporus > Heimioporus aff. retisporus. Next base: position 6,053 of record JBBPUI010000655.1, read on the forward strand.
GATTGTTCATGCCCACGGCGGCCGTCACTTACAATACAGCCAGTCGCTTCGTCACGGATTGGCGAGCGCTAGTGCGCTGCATCACCCTATAGCTCGGTGTTTGAGTCTAGTAGCAAGACGAACAAGTGAAAAGGTGAGATACAGCGAGTAACCACCTTTCCAAACCATGCCCTCACGAGTCTAGCGCTCAAAACATCCTGTTTCCTCGCCCTCTTTCTCACAATGCATCGAATAGACGATGTAACATTCTGCGTCGGTAACACTTGATTCGTTTCAATCTATAGTCTCAGCGTGAGTTTCATCCTACGAACCACTTTTTCCTTACAGAGCGAGCCAGTGAGCCACGCGAGCTCGCCCAGACGTCGTTTCTACACGCCCCGATCGACAGCGTAAAATTTCTTCCCTCACTCAATGCTATGGTGCGGTGGTGTGAAACGTACAGTGTTGACCTGTGGCAACGATGCTTCGCAAGTGTCTGAGGGATCTGAACTTCACCGGGATAGCCTTGCGTTTATAGCTTGACTTTCGCGTATTGCCATAAGACCGATCATCGCAGCTGAGTGCGGGAGTGCAACTGGGTAAACCGGAAGAAAGCGTGGTGACGAATGTCCAAATATAGTAGCATAGTAAAAGTGTACGAAACAAAGCTAATAAAAGCACCTGATAGGCGAGCTGACCCCCGACTTTGCGCCTAAAACTGTGTCTGGTTTGCCACATGCCCATGTGAATGCTGCAAGCTGAGGCTCGCAGCATTTGGATGTACTAGAGTTACCCTTACCAACATGAGATTTGCTGAGGAAGTCGACACTCAGGGCTCAGCTACACTTTCGAACTCGACTTCTTGCCTTGCTCTGCGCTCACCTTGTATGACAGCGAGTGGCTCACAGCTATAATGGACATTCACGCTGCTATCAAGAGATGGAGAGGGGGAAAGTAGTTAATAAGAGTGGTCATGTTTGATAATTAGGATGGACGAGATTCGGGACGCTCAGGAGTCATCGCATGACAAGCCTGACGGTATATGTACGTACATCCTAGGCGAAACGACGCACACGCATAGGGACCGCAGCACCTTCTTCGCCCACCACTTTGGGCCTCGGTAAAACGCCGGTGACTGTCTCTATCCTTGTCTCGGGTCCGTCTCGTAGTTCAAACACAAAGTGTTTCACGAGAACAGATAGCACGGCCTGCATAGTTTCTCAAATCAAGGTAGCATAAAATGGGAGGAACAAGCGTACCTTCAACTCGGCTATTGCAAATCCCTTGCCAAGGCACATCCTTGGGCCATCAATGAAAGTGAAAAGATGCCGATATCCTTGTATCTCCTTTGCTCCAGAAGGTATGCCTTCCTCTTCAATCCAGCGTTCCGGCTTGAATTCACGGGCATCAGCCCCCCAAAGGGCCGTCGAACAATTCACAGCTGGGACCGAAATGGTGATGCGTTCTCCCTTTGCAACAGAGATGTGGTCGACGAATTTTCCAGATCGAGTATACACAGGTTTGCTCAGCGGAATCACATCATCCTCTGTGGCCTGATCATATTCCCAGGCGGGGTAATACAAGAGTCGAAGAAAGACCTACCATGCGAGTGAAATCATGTACAGGAGGATGTAGACGGAGTATTTCCTGGATTACCGCATCAAGGTATGGTAGATGGGTAGAGAATTGGTCATAAGTCGGGTCGGCTCCCAGCTCGAGGAGCTCCGTTCGTAACTTGGTTTGCATATCCGGATGCTTGCAGAGTTCGATTAATGCCCACTTGAATAGCCGGATTGGTCAGATATCGATTGATTTAATGGAATTTCATACTGTCAAACTGACTAATCCAATAGCGATCGTTTGTGAGTACGTGGATTCCAAGCCTTGGCTTCGTAGATTAACGGACTTACTTGAGCTAGTCTCATAGCCTGCAATAAGCAAAATCTTCCCCTAAGCGACTGTGATGAGTTAAGATATTAGTTATATGTCGTCTTAGACCACACCTGTGACACCACCTCCTCGTGTGTTACTTGGAGTTGCCTATCCTCTCTTTCGGCGGCGACTAAGTCAACTAAGTTGGATCGTCAAACCACTAGAAAACATGCGGGCTTACTCAAAATACCGAGGATGGATTTCTCCTCGCTCTCTCCAAATATCCCTGCTTCTCTTTCCTTTCTTAATTTTGAGAGAAGCGCCGTCGCAATCTCGCCCATCGAGTCGTTCAGCCTCCGAAGAAGTTTTGAACGTCTCGTTGGGAGTCGGAGTATCAAAGGCAGTGCCTCTGCGAGCGCGATGAATAACCTGTTGAGGCTCTTGCCATCGGTTATAAGCGCATCAAAGACTTCTGTCACCGAGACCGGTTTGCCATCGAGCGAGCCGAAATCGTGAGAAAACCCAGCTATGCCAATTGTGTCCAGTCTATTTAAACGTTGCTAAACGTGATGACGAAACGAGGTATGTTGCGTACGAGATGCGGCTCGTCCTATATCCCATATTGTGTTAGTTGATGGGATATTCAGACATTGACGTACCACTCCTGCATTTCTATTATAACCTCATCACCACCATCAGATTCGATTAAGGTATCCCAGTAACCTTTAGCCTAGAACAACTTTCGAACAATATAGACCACTCCTGGGAGATCAAAGACAGACCTTGTACGCCAAATCATAGAATACGGGAGTTAAATTACGAATTGCAGCATTGCTGAAGGCTGGAGCTAGAGTCTTCCGCTGCCTGTTGTACATCGTGTCATTCATATACAAGCGCATGAACTATGCTAACTGTAAAAAAAGGACTGACCTACGATGACCCTCATGGGTTGCAGTTAAGATCCCCCCTTCTCCTACCTACGCAACCTCGCTCAGTGCTTCAGGATTATCAATGCGAGGTCAAATCACCACTTACAAAACTCTCTGTCGCCAGTTTCACTAGAGGTGTCAATACGTATGTCCACGGTTCTCGTCCAAATGTATGTGCTATGGCTTTTGGATCCCAGAGAACGATTTTCCTCCCACCCAGTGACCACGGGATGTCATACACCCCGCCATATTCTTCTGCCCACTTCTCGTATTGTGCTCCTTGATCGGGTGACGCAAATAGGACTTTAGCGATACCCCACATGAAGGAGGGACGGGAGGGTCCACGGAGAGCAGTTGTTTTATATCGAATGCGGATAACTTGAACGGCTTTGAGGGCAGCGTAGAAGGCGCCAATTAAACAGGCAGCATTGGCCAACTGCGCCCAGTAGACTAGAGCAAAGATACTGTTCCCAAGCATCGCTCGCAAAGATTGGAGCGAGACTACTTTTCGACGGAGAGCGACAATACCACCAGAAGTGTAGGGGAATTTTCACACTGTGGGCAGACCAAGGGCGTATGGTGATGAGCCTCGGGAGAGACTTTGAACATCTTTATAATCTGTACCGAAAATGCCATTGTCCTGGGCCGCAGTATTCCTGTCTGAGACCTGGAAATCGCCGTAAGTCGTGGGAGTGACCAATAGGTGAAAAAAAAATTACATACCACTTTCCAAATCAAAGCTCGAAAAGCTTGGATTGGGCATCGCAGAGTTTGTCCCTACAGGGCCGATGATCGATATGAAATGGGATAAAACGAGCGCTCACTGATCTAAGGTTCGTGGGACTCGAGAGGGTTTATACCTCGTGCCGGCCGGTGGTCCTTCCCAGGAGCAGACTCGATCGAGGAACTTCAGAACAAGGTTGTCACCATATCACGTGAAGTTACGTGGAAAGGAGTGATCCAACCAGTGTCGAAAGTAGATCGATTCAACACACGCGCTCATCGACTGGGTCTGCGAGCATGGAAACATGGCACCTTTGGTTGCATTGGTTGCACGGTTCTGACCGCGACGAGTTGCTGCGACACTGCGAAGAGCAATTACCTTATTAGCGAAATGTTCCCAGGGTCTATATGCATGATGCTGGTGCCTGACGCCACAAAAGTGTGGCATCCATTCTCAGCAGTTTGAAATCGTTAACACCGTGGCCCAAACCCAAACTGACAACGTCTGAGCATTTTGATTCTGGATGTCATGCCAACTGTCGGAGATACTGTATTCACGGTGTCCGATGGCCGTCTTGAGCCACGGAAGTTTCATTTGCGTCTCCGGTACTCCGGCTTCCCTTGCATTGGAAGAGACAGTTCTGGAATTCCCGAGCATTGCGCCCAGCGCATGCTGACAGATCTAGAGTCTATTATAGAGACTCTGGCATATACAGCTCGCCGTCATACACTTGTACTTCTACGGCCACACTTTTCCCGCACACTTTGACCACGGGGCCCGAAGTCCTAGTACGTACCAGTTCGGAAGTTTGCCTTTTTCTGGTTTGTTTCTAACTTGCTATAGTATTGCAGCAAAATGCTTCATTGAAAAACTACACCGCAATGCCGGATTCTCAAACGTGCAGGTGAGACCAGCCAGTCGAACTGCGAGGTTTGCACCACAGATCAACTAGTACGTGGTGGCTCTAGACCATTCACAAACCAAACAGACGCTCAAAGGCCCACATGAATGAACGGAAGCCAATCTTGAAACGACACGTTGCGCTCTCGAAGCCGTCCGACAGCATCATGCAACGCTCGTGCAGCATTCCGATGGCTGGGTATCGTGCCGTTCTGAAACAATCGCGCATAAACGTCCTTGGCCAGATCTGGGGCAACCCTGTCGTGGATCGACCACATCGTACCGATTACCCCACAATAGCCCGCATACAGCATTCCTGCTGCGATATGGATCGCTTCGTCAGACAGATCCTCGTCACCCTTGGCCGTTTGACATGCAGAGAGAAATGCAAGTCCGCCCTGGGGGCGTGACAATGCAATCATGTCTGACAGCCTCAAACGACGTTTGTCGGCAAGGCACAGTCCACTCTCCGTGGGATTTGCACTGTCTTGGATGCCATGACAGGCAAAATGTACCCAGTCTGCTTCCTTCATCTGTGCGAGTACCTCCTCGACTGTTTCGACGGACGGCTCTATAAGGATGATTCGCGTTGATGGTGAATCGAGGATTGCCTCCTTGATGTGTTCTAGCTCGGTAACGACTCCAGGAAGCATGCGCAGGCCGTCGGAGAGCGGCTGACGGACAGCAAGAAGGCGGAGATCATCGCACGATGGTGGAGCTAGTCCAGGCGATGACGCGAGAGTGCCAAGAGTAGGCACATACGATGAGATGACGAAATCATAGATCTTGTGGCCAGGTTGTGAATGATCTGCGTCATACAGACCAGCTGCATGGAGAGGTAGAAATGCAAAGGGCCCGGTTGGACACCAGAATATCCGTGGTAACTCCCCTGGGATCTATCCAAATGTGTACATGAGCGTGCGCCCCGTGCCTCATAGGAAGACTGACACGTACAGAGACAGCGAGGGCGTCTAGCACTGGCTTCACGACGCACTTCCACAGAGGAGCCAGAACAGATTTCCACGAGACGCAATCCTCCTGCGGCAAGGGACGCCCATACCTTTGCGCATCATCTCGAGGAACCCCACGACGATGACCAACCAACCTGTTGAGGGAATCCTTCACGTCCTTGCATCTCTTCAGTGTAAAATTTGGGAGTGGTACATGGATTACGTGGTCGACGTCTGCAAGAACAATCAATGCGTCACAGCGGGTTCTTGCAGCATTGAGGATGACCACCGGCCCATCGTGTGCCGAAGCGCGGAGCTGGGAAAACTCCTTATGAAGGAGGAATCGCTCGAAACCAGGTAGCTTCCGGATTTCACGCAGCAGCTCGTCTCGTTCGATCGCAATCTTACGGTGGCCGTCAGCCTCTTGCTGGAGAGATCTCATCGTGTGGCGCCCTTCGATAGACGGCTGTGAGGACCTGGTCTTCTCGCGGGTAGCGCTAGCGTGCTCCAAGGCTACAGATGTTTCGCGGAGTCTACGTGCATGATCCGGATGGGCAAAAGACAGCTCGTCGTGGGTGTTCCGTAGCTGAAACATTCCCCCCCATACCACGGAACGCCCTTGTTCAAGCCATTCGATGGCTTTTTCTGGGCATCCTGAATCCAAAGCTGCTGCCGCAGCCTCGCGGACTAGATCTACACCCCGATTGAGCTCACGATAACGGTGTGCAAGCGAAAGACCAATCCAGGCTAGTTGGGGAAGGAGTAAAATGGCGACGGAGTATGCGTCCAGCAGTGAGGGATGGAGCAGGAGGCGAGCGCAGAATATCCATCTTCGTGATGCATGAAATCGATCGGTGACAGAGCCCGCAGAGGCACAAGCGGCATCGGAGAATTGTGACATTGCTACCTTCAAGTCGTTTTTCTCCCGCACGCGATTGAAATGAGTGAGGAGAGAATCGCCGAGATTGATTAGGCACACAACTCTATGAAAGTGACCGTCTGGGGTAAGGCGAACAGCATCCCTCTGCCTTGAGATTGCCTCCTCCACAGTACGGATATCTCCACGGCATTCAAAGAGTGTCAGCAGGGAATTTCCCAGGTTGTTAAGGTACATAAACTTGTCCGGGTGGCTATCGGGTGTATCCTGAACTGCGGCCCGCTGCATTGCAATTGCTTCTTCTAAGTCATTCGACTCTCCTAGTCGCTCGAAACGGATCCTGAGGGAGTCGCCAAGGTTGGCCAGAAACGACGGTCGGAGAGTATGACCATTCGTGGTAAGATTAACGGCGTCACGTCGTTTCGAAATCGATTCTTCTAGATCGCTGATACCCCCAACACGTTTAAAACGGGTCATCAGAGAGTTGCCAAGGTTGTCTAAACAGGCGGCAAACTTGCTACTGCGAGTACGACCATCATGAAAAAGGCGAAGGGATTCTCGTTGCCTCAAAATTCCTTCCTCCAGATCGTTCAACTCTCCAAGTTGCTCGAAGCGAACAAGCAAAGAGTTTCCAAGATTGTTAAGGTACGCAGGTTTATCCAGGTGATCATCAGGAGTAAGATGAACAGCCTGAGATTGCTTCGCAATTGCTTCCTCCAGGTTAATCAGCTCGCCAAGGCGCCGGAAACGCCTATGAAGGGAGTTGCCAAGACTGCTCAGACGCCGAGCATTGGCACCATGATCATCACGAGTAAGACGGGTAGCATCCCGCTGGCTCACAATTGCCCTTTCCAGGTCGTCAAGCTCTCCAAGGCGGCTAAACCGAGCGCGGAGGGAATCGCCAAGGCTGTTGAGAATCATGGGCATGTAAGGGTGATCATCAGGTGTGAGGCGGATAGCATCCTGCAGCCACAAGATCGCAGCCTCTAAATCATCTAGCTTTCCAAGGTGGTTGAACTGATGTTTCAAGGAGATACTGAGGCTATTCAAATGCATAGGCATATCAGAGTGGCCAGCTGGAGTAAGATGAACAGCCTTTTGTTGCATCGAAACCGCCTCTTCTAAGTCATCCAGCTCCCCAAAATGCTCGAACCTCTTCTGTAAAGAAGCACCAAGGCTGCGGAGGAACCCAGGCCTTGCTGGGTCATCATCAAGGACAAGGTGAACAGCTTCCCGACGTCTTGAAATAGCTTCCTTTAGGTCATCAGGTTGACCAAGGCACTCGAAACGAGTGTATAGGACGTTCCCGAGGTTATTTAGACGCCCAGGCTTGTGAGGGTGATGCTCAGGGGTAAGGTGGATGACATTACATTGAATGGAAATTGCTTCCTCCAGGTCATCCAGTTTTCCGAGGTGCTCAAAGCGAGTGAGAAAGGAGTTACCCAGGTTGTTTAGTAGCAGAGCCTTGTCTTCATCACAATCCTGGGAGAGACTGACAGCGTCCTGCTGCCTCGAGATTGCCTCTTGCAAATCGCTCAAGTCTCCTAGACGATCGTACCGGGCCGATAACGCGTCACCGAGATTTGCTAGTCCCACGAGGTGCCGGCGGTCGTTGGATGGGATAGACCCAATGCAGGCCTCCAGAACCGAGATCGCTTGTTGTAAGTGAGCTAGGTCACCAAATCGCTCGAAGCGTCGTAATAACCACGGTCCTAAAACCCAAGGGTCTGCATCCAACGTGTCGTCATACCCTGCGGACGACTCCTTCTGAGGCAAGTCCGCTGTACTTATTGCTTGTAACCGTAGCAATAGTGGTGCGGCTATATGCTTGAAGCCCTCCGCAAAGGTAGAGTTCATGTTCATCACTTCGTCCAGATGTACCTTGGCCGATTCTGCTTCAGCTTCATCCCGCCGATTGTCAAACCTCGCGACATGTACTGCCGCGAGCACCAACAGCGTAGAAGGTCTGTCAGGATGGCCAGCGGGGCGTGCAGCAATTGCACTGCGACAGAGCAAAAGTGGGATGTCGAGGAAACCATCGGTATCGTAGTCGTCATGATAAATCAATTTTGCTCTTGCCACGTTTAACTGGGCACTCGCTCGGCAAGGATGATCCGGTGGACAAACATTCAGCGCATGCTCGAACTGTTCAATAGCATGTTCAATATCCCGTTTTCCCCCGTCCTCTAGGTAACGTGATAAAGTGCTCTGCCCTTGGTTTGTGGCATCTTTTATGTGACCTTGGAGTTCGGAAACCGACTGCGAGATATAAGTATATTGACTGATCTCGAAAGAGAGTGCATACTTACGCGATGCGGTCCAAGGGCCCCCAACAACGACGCACGACTGCTCGTGCAATCCTCTCGTCTGACAATTACCGAAACGGACGAACAAAGTTCTCCATCATAGGGTAGGAAGGAAAACGCTGTTAGTATATGAGTGTCACACCCCCGTTCGAAAATGCACCCCACTCACGGTCTTTTCCGCTGCGATCCAGTAATTCACCCGCAGTGACCGTTAAATTTCGCAACCGGTCTCCATCACCTAACATTGGCTGAAATTCATAACATGATCGGATAGATATAGAGACGGTGGCGGACAGGTCGGATGGGCTGGGGTAATCTTAAATCTAAGAGAGCCACAAAGACCGAAAGAGTCTCACATCGGAATTGGTCCACTCCATTCGAGGACATCACGTTCCACTGGAGCAGGCTGGCCTTCCGTTCTCCATTCGAGACCACTGTGACGTACCACGGCGTAGAAGCCGACGTATACTTGTCTATAGTCAAGAGAGAGATCTGCAGCACAAATCTCTTGCCTGCTGTTCGTCACCTTGTACGCCAAGCGGAAAGGATTCATTTCATACTTTCGACAACCAAGATTTCCTCCTTGTCTGAGCGTGTACAGCCCAGGGAGGGTGGGGTGTCTTGTGGATCGCCTCGCGGCCTAATGATTTCCTCTACATTCATATGTTCGGGATTTGAGCTGAAATGTTTCTGCTGTAAAATATTGGTGTTAAGCAATCGGTAAACCAGAACGGAACTGGGACTCGCTGTTGGTGAGGCTCCGGGTCCCAACAATGCGAAGTTAGCGCCGCCACATGTTCGATGGCGCGGACTAGGGTACGGGCGAAAACTCCCCACGCTGTTAATAACTAGTTAAAAACTTCGTCTATAATTTGGGGGTGGTTATTAACAGTTATTAACGGTTATTAACATTCGGTCACGTGATCAAAATATCACGTGATTGCCATTTTTGGGCCTCGCGTTGAGTGTCGCTAGCTGCTACCGACTGCACGGGTGTCAAGGTGGCAGAGCTGACACCCGCACCTGCACCCCAGGTATACTCGCATCCTGCACAAAGGCGCGGGTAAATGCTAGGTACCGCACAGGGACCCCCGTACCGGCACCCAGCCTCCAGTACCCGGGGTAGGATCACCCCACCCACCAACCTATGCCTCTAGTGCGTCATGAGGCAGGGTGGGGCGGCGGCGGCAATAATGGCAACAACGTGACGACCGCTGTATCACGGTTGTTGCACTGTTGTCATAATCGTCGGGTCAGACGAGGGGACGGCGAGACGAGCAGCAGGCAACGGAGGTGGTGGTGGACGAGAAGGTAAGGCGGCAACAGCAACGACGTGACGACCACGATACAGCGGTTGTCGCGCCATTGTTGATGCCGTCGCGTGAAACGAGTTGAGGCGGCAGGGACGCTGATGACGACAGAGGTCCGGTTGGGGGAGACGAGGGGAGGCGGCGAGACGAGCGGTAGGCGATGGAGATGGTCGAGGGCGAGAGGGCGAAGCGGCGACAGCAACAATAACGTGACGACCACGATAACATGGTTGTCACGCCGTTGTTGTTGTCGTCGTAAGACGAGGGTGGGCAAGGTGGCATCATCGTCGGGGAAGGCATGGGAGTGTACCTAGCGAACTGGCGTATCAAGTGCCGCGTACCCTAGCAGGCACAGTCGTACTTGGTTGACAACCGCACCCGAGACCTGCATGGGTACGCTGTACCCGTGCGGGTCGCCCAGTACTGAAAACCATAGCTTCGTGGTGATTTGGGGTGAGTTGCAAAAGGAATTGTTATGCTGTTATGCAGCACGCCAGCCCATCTGGCTGGTGTGCAGTTCAGGGATGTGGCTCGCCAGAAGGGTAGCAACCAGAAGGGGAATAGGTGAGAATTATTTGGGTGCGCGTACACAATTGACTGGCTCCCATTTTTCCAAGTAAGGTCTGCTTGCCGACAAAAGCTGTCGAACGTCGCGAGGGGGGGTGGTGGAAGAGTCTGAAGTGCATCCGCTTCAAGTGTAATCAGCGTATCAGATGCAAGCATACGAAAATATTGGTGCGCATGAAGGTAGGCGAAAGTTGATGAAAGCGGTCAGAGAGTCCCTGAGGGAAAAACTTGGTAGGATTATGGTAAGTATTTCGATGCCTTTCGAACCTCTCGACAGTGTCCCCTCGAGTATATTGAAAGTCCGTGCTACATCTTGATTGATGGTCAAGTGAGTAGCTGGGAACAGGGCAGGGAAAAGAACTACACGAAACCATGCGTCGCTTGTGATATAAAGCGATCCGGAGAACGAGAATAAGTATAGTTGTATTCTATGATCCAGACCTGCAAAGCCGTCGGAATAGACAAGTCTCTCAACTATATATGACGCTTACCATGTAAGGTACCAGGGCATAATCTTTTGGGCTTGCAAGGGCCATGCCAGATTTCTAAAGTACAACCAGCAGGACAGAAGTCTGACGATGAGAGAACCTGACGCTTGATAAACGTTAAACGTGGGTGGCTCCAAGCTCCATTCTCATAGTCACGTGATGGTTAATAACTCCTTGCGAGCTCCGAGGTAGACCCCCCAGGTTATTAACCAGTTAATAACCTGCTAAAAACTAACCGGTTATTAACCTTCGGGTTTTCGCCCGTACCCTA
>JBBPUI010000656.1:0-17173 GCA_038094615.1 Heimioporus aff. retisporus
CCAGCATTCACATGGACATTTCGTGCGGGGGGTACGTCCACGTTGACGGTGATAGACGGCAGGGTGATTACCTGGACCTCCTTCCCCTTTTTTTCCAAGCCGCAATGCATCCTGCGCTGACGTTCACGTGACCAGAATCGCGATACAGATGCGTCTTTAGAACGGTCGTGTCAAGGTACTACCAACTTCTGCCGTGCACAATAGGTTCGTGGGCCGTACGACTCGGAGGTCGTCGTGCGTAGCAGCGACTGTTTACTAACTGCTGGCGTGCGTCGACATCCCGTCGCGGTGGTTCGAGCGTTCACAATACAAACCCTTGAAACAACGCGCTGGACGAGGGTCATAGTGACAGAACGCGGCTGGGGATGGATCTTGTCTTTGGACCTCATTCGTCTCGCGTATCGGGTTATAGTGGTATAAGAACTGGAGACACCGTAGCGTTCGTCCTAGCACGGTCCCATTAAACACGCTCTCTGGAGCCTTCTACCTACCATCCAATGATGCACATCGCGTCCTCGTTCGTTGCACTCGTCTTACTCTGCATCGCCTGGACCGCCGCTGGCGCCCCCACTATTACTATACCCTTGGAGCCTCCGTCCCGCAGAGACGTTCCGCTCCACATCATCGATGTTTCCAGCGAAGTCTCGTTCCCCAGCGGTGTCCCGTTCCCTAGCGGCGCCCCATTCCCTAGCAATGTCCCACTCCCCAGCGGTGTCCCGTTCCCCAGCGGTGTTCCATTCCCCAGCAGCGTCCCGTTCCCCGGCGGTGTCCCATTCCCCAGCAATGTCCCGATCCCCAGGGGTGTCCCATACCCAAGCGGTGAGCACGGACACTAGCATGCATCTGACATGCCTGCACCTACTCAAATCGCTTGAACCGTGCGTACGTCTCTTTAGTTCTTTTTTTTTTTTGGCACGGTGCTGACAGGGCCATTCTCGAAAGATTCCAGTTGACTAAAAGAGGGGGCGTGCCCCTTCGTCTTTCTCTTGACTATACCCATACCCTTCCTATCGTTGCGCAGCGCGCAGAGATCTACTAGATACCACCGAGCGTGGGCTTGATCAAATCGTTTGCTTTGTGTTGTCGTTTTGCTTTTGTTTGATCGAATAAATGATGGTATTTCCAATATAGATTGTTCGCCAGAAGTCGGACACAGTCAAGGGCTTTTTGGTCGGTTCATCGAAAGACGGCGATACATCTTACGAGTCTGGAACCAGCCCGCCATGATCATATGGTCAGCATTGACCTAAGTATCAGCAGCACGTACAACTTGGACGCCCTGATCAATCAGCTCTGAGTTGGTGCTATTGGGTTGGTATCCCATTACCACCCTGGGGCGTCCTGATGTCATCTCCCTCGCGAGTGGTATTGACACTGGCGTAAATGCACTAGTAAAAGCGTCTCTGTCGCTACGTAAGGTAGAAGTTAGTCAGGTCTAGCAAATCTCAGGGTCAAAAGCGTGATTTTGCGTGACAAAAGCCTCTAAAATGTATAGGACACTCGTACAACACAGGTAGCTACAATTTACCTGCATCAAATTGTTGTAATCTACACTCTTTACATTTTGATGCTTTTACTTTTTTTTAATGTTACACCAACAAAAGAAGATGACCTTTCAGTAGAAAAAATAAATGTAGATCGCGTAGTGCACTGTTCCTTGTCACGCATCGGTCACGGGACCCTGAGGCTTGCTGGATCTGACTTCTACCTTATGTAAGAACCCGGCATACTGAAGCAAAAAGTTCCGTCACTCGAGCTTCTTTGAAACAAGTCGACATTTCCTTCGACACTCGCAGATATCAGCAGAAACTCGCAAGTCTGTGATTTCGTTTTGCTCTGGCTCGGAGACTAGCACCACCGTCGACCTCAGGACTGCTGGCAGGCTAGTAAGACTGCGCCCTACCCGCACTTTTCTCGTTTCCTCGCTCTCGAGTCCAACATCACCAGCCTCATGGAAAACCCGACCCCCACCCGCATACCTCCCAAGGGAACTAAGCGTATCGGACGACCTCGACACCGCTCAACCGCATACCCGGGCGCGCTCAAAGTCCGGAGAATAGCCCGGGTCTCAGAATCCATATGCCAACATGCGTTGTTTGCCCAGGATTTTGTATTTGGAGACACCCTCGGGGAGGACTCGTATTCCACCGTGCGTGCGCCTTGCTTTTCCCTTCCTCATGCACAACATTTAATCTGTTGAACGATATCAGTGCCGAGTGGGATGCCCACGTCGGCACCGAAGACGATACAGCCGAGACACAAGACACCCTAATCATTAGAGACGGAACCGTTATAGTACACGATGCTCGACGACGTCTGGACGACGATAGCATCGGATAGGCGAGCTTCCCGATTATACCCTTTCACGGTTCCAAATGGGGTGCACATCTCGTCCGAGCCGAATTTGCAAATGCGAAGTCGGATGCAAGCGGGACTGAGGACGCCGCAAAGATGACCAAGGAGATTGACATACCGTCGTCGCATATCAACATACCCGTCCCAGAGACGCCCTTGACCTCGACGCTGATACCTGTTTCCTCGCCGCTGAGCAACGGCAACGCAGTGGGATCTGGTACCAGTTTCTCGGATGGCAGTTGGGCTGACAAATTGGTCATCGCCGCCGCAATTGCCGCGCTGGAACTTGAATGCGGGCGTAACTGCGCGCTGATGCCCGATGCGGTTTGTAAATGACTTGCCATATGTGCGCAACGACTACTGATGGGTTTAGCACATCATTTCTGCTTGCCGCCGAACATGTTCGCCGGTCCGGCCTAAGACGCGTCGGCTGCTGCGCGTCTCAAGTCGGAGCTAAATCCAAAGCCGGGGGACAAGTCGTCAGCGAATAGCAAGGACGCGTTTGTGGTCCTGAGGTTCGTCTTTTTTTTTTTTCGTGCTACGATAGGTGCTGATGGGGAGACAGGCAATGACGGCGCAGATGTATGCAACGGATTCGGGTGCGGTGGCGTCGCAGTGGGTGGAGAGTATTATTCACGCAGCGCTGGAGGTGCCGCGGTCCCCGTCGTGAGTGTCGATTTCCCATATCCGTTCTGTGACTGCTGTATGGTCCCGTGGATTCGGGAAGTGTTGTCATCATAATTTTGTAATGGGAATGCATCGTTCTACTTAATGTGTAGCGGACATTGGCCATGGACATATGGCCTAGACGTGATGGCGCTCCAGGTGGCATGATTTTGCTCTGGATGGCGATTAGAATGCAATAACTCTATCGGTGTCGATGTGCCTGTCAAGACTGATCTAAATTAAATCTAGGGCGAAATCGTCGTTCAGTGGTGCAAAGGTGAAGCCGGTGACCAAGACCAGGAAGGCTACGAACTTTGAGAAGTTCCTCGGAGCACCCTGTCACCGACGCGCAAGACTTGCTGATAGACTGTTCCCGGATCCCGCAGTATTTCGTGTGTGGCAAGGGCGTAGTCAAGTCCGGTGCTTGGACATATTGATGGGACATATGAAGCGCCTTGTGAGCGCCTTGTTTCTGTATTGGAGAGGGATGCTGATGTGTGTCGTAGGCAAATGAACCAGGTTGAGCTTGGGGCTTTTCTTCACCTTTGGGTACTTCCTTCGTTGGTCCTGGCCTTATCTCTATGGTGTCCTTTGCGACATCGGTACACCTCATAAGTTCCTCAACCCTCTAGCTCAAGGATGAGAGAGGGCATGTACCGACTTCGACTAGTGACCAGTCGTGTAAAAGAGACAAGTGATGCCTTGCACAATGCAATTCCGAGTCGGGTGGCACGCCATCGCGATCTGAGGGTGTTATTTTTATCCACAGAAAACGGGCGTATTTTCTTCTTTAATTTGTTGACAGCGCAGTTCGACGCGTGGGTCCCAAACGAAGCACTGGGCGCTGTCGCTCGGAATGGAGCACATGCACGTCCGCAGCTCGCGCTGCCAGGCGGCGAAACGCGCATCCATGTCCAATGCTTGTATGCACATTTCACTGGCAGTTGGGTGTATGTTTACCCTTATAGATAGCGAGATGACCATCACGACTACTGGCAAGCCGCACCAGGTACTGACGTCACGGATACAAACGTCCTTACAGCGGTCGTGTCAGGTTGCCGACGAGCGCCCTGTGCGCAGCAGAATCCGCAGTTGCCAGCTACACGGCGGGTTCGTGGGCGGTATGATTCGGAGATCGTCACGGGCACCAGCGACCCTGTTTGCGATACTCGCCTCGAAGTTCAGAACGCGTTTCGGTTCGACCGTCGATCCATCGCGGTCCGTCGCCGCTCTCGCGAGTTGGACTGTGTCTACAGCACGTCTCATTACCCCCATGTGATTAGGTACAATCCTTCATTGCTTCTGATGGCGTGTGTCGACGACCCGTGGCAGTCGTTCAAACGTCTACGAACCGACCCTCGAAACAAACAATGCACCAGACGACGGTAGCCAACAGACTGCGGACGGGCCATCCTTTCACCCCGTTCCATCTCGCGTATCAGTCGGTATGATAAAAACCGGGGGCACGCAGAGCGTCCACCATCACGATCACACTCAATTCTCTAGATCCCGCCTACGTCTTACATATACACACCCATTCCCACATCTCGATCACCATGCGCATCACGTCCTTGTTCGTTGCACTCGCCTTGCTTGGCGTCGCCGCCGCCGGTGCTATTCCCAGCGCCTCTCTTTCGGGCAGCCCGCACCCGAGCGATGGCCCGTTCCCCAGCGGTGACCCGTGCTTCCCCAGCGGCGGGCCGTTCCCAAGTGGTAGCCCGTTCCCCAGCGGTGGCCCGTTCCCGAGTGGTGGCCCGCTCCCCAGCGGTGACCCGCACCACAGAGGCGGACCGTGCCCGAGCGGTACCCCGTTCCCCAGCGGTGGCCCATACCCCAGCGGTGTGCACGGACACTCGCATGCATCTGACATGCCTACACCTACTCCAAGCGCTTGAACTGCGCGTGCGTCTCTTTTTGTTTTATTTCTTTGGCACCGTGCTGATGGGGATCGTTCTCGAAAGATTCCAGTTGATCCCAAAGGAGGGCGTGCCCTCTCATCTTTCTCTTGACCATACCTATGTATACCTTTCTTGTCGTTGCGCGGTTCGTTGTAGATGTGCGCTGTTATTGTGGTTTGTGCTAGATATCGTCGAACGTGTGCTGTTGATCAACCCATTTGCTCGTGTTGTCGCTTTTCTTTTACTTGATCAAACATTCGAGGTTCGCCCGGAATCGGATACGGTCGAAGGGCTGTTTCGATCGAATCACCGGAAGGGGACATACCTTTGCGAACCCCAGCTGCTCACCGTAATCGGATTGACGGCCAGTGTCATAGGACCTGAGTGTCAGATAGTGGCAGGCGCAACGTGAGCGCGCTGATTATCACACCACAGGCCACATGTGCCTAGAGTAGATGCTTATCTCAGTGTTTACGGTCGCGACTGGCTAATGACGCAGATCAAGCCAATCGGCTCTGCGCCGATGTTGGTACCGAGGAACTAGTCAATATGAAAATAGAATTATAGAAACCCTGATATCATTTTCCTTTACAGTTGATATCGACACAACGGCATCATCCCTCTGTTGTTTTCCTTTTGGGTCTTGCGACGCGCCGCTGATATGTGGTTACATTGAATGACCGTAGCAATGATGGATGATGTACGCGCGTTGTACCATCATACATGCCGTGTTCCCTACCAAGTGTCCCCCCACCTTGTGATTTTTCTGTGGCGTCGTCAATGATTTGTCACCTTCTGTGAAACACAAACTTTGCACGAGTATCTTCTCCAAATCCTGTACTGGATGAGAGACAAAATGGGCCGGGGAGACGAGGAAGGTTGGCCCTGGGATAGACGTTGTGCCACACGTCCATCGTGACAGACGAATATGATCGAGTATGATGCTTACCTCCAACCATATTTAGCCGGACTTACAAACAAACTTTTCCACCGTCATGATGGGGCGCAGAGATTCAAGTGCCCTGTGTATCTGAATAATGTGTGTGACATCAAGGTACATTCAGTAGAGCTTCCGGCGAGTGGTCGAGACTTGGAGCTTGGATCTTCAAATTGGTTCAAGAATCAAGGGGCCATAACGTCGTTATGTAAGCGCCAAGACAAAGGAAGCATTGCGTAAACATACTGCGCTTCTTGTTGAACCTCTTGAACCACTTTATCATATAACCGAAGTTCACCTAGTTTGGTACCCGTACGTCGGATGATTGCTTTTGAATCCAAGCTGTGACATCGTTCTGTTTTGTAGTTCTCAATTCCTACCAGTCCGGCTATTTTCTGACACATTCTCGTTGATGTTTTCCTAATCGCAATCAGGATATCATCGCATCATCCCTCTGATTTGGCAATGAAAGCAATGACAAGTATCTGCGGAAAGCGATGGTACATACTCCAATAAGCAACATAACGGCCACGCCAATACGACTGCGCATCCTGCGGCGTGCCTATTATTACGATAATACTAATTGCATCTGACCTATGTTGCCCTTCATCATGCATAAGAACCGAGCGCACCGCAAAGCATAACCATTATCCCAAGTCTCTCCCCCTCTTGTCCGGATATCTGCTCTAGATTTACCTTCCACTTGCCCCTGAACCCACTTCCCAATCGTCATGCATATCAGTCTCGCTTCGTCCTTTGCTCTTTTGACATTCCTCAGCTATGTCGCTGGAATCCCCTATCAGGCGCCGTCGCACGACGCTGGGGGCTCCGGCCAATCGTACCTCCCGAGTCCTACTGAGACTATGGGTTACTCCACCTCTCCCAGTCTCCATACTGGTGGCGGTCATCATCATGTCAACCACACTAGCGAGACTCTGGGTGGTCATTCCCAGAGTGTCCCACCCTTCCAGACTTCCGGCGGCTACTCCAGCGCTTTTGGCCATACCAGCATGATGGGCCGTTCTGCCCCTCCTAGCCACCAGACCAGCGGCGGTCACTCAAGCTATACCAACGCCACGGGCTCTGCTACCCAGGTCCCTCCTGGGAGTCAGACCGGCAGCGGTCCATCCGGTGCTAGCGGTGCTGTAAGCCACTCTACCCCTTCTAGCCTCCCGACAGGTGGCAATGGCAGCCACTCAGGCGTGCCATACAGCACGCCGGGTTACCCTTCCACCCCCTACGGCACCCCCACTTCGCCCATTGGGCCACCCTCGTTGGTATCCGGAGCATCGTCCCTTCCTACCAATACGTATTAATCAATAAGGCGTTGACCCGATGATGGTCGCGGCAGACTTTCTTGCCATCGTATGCACGAGTTCTACAAGTGCTTTATAGACGATTTTCCACGGACACTTGATCTTGTATCTCTAATTGCCGTTGTACTCCTTCCTCCGATTCACGATGCATAGATATCTTGTCGCGTTCTCGATTGCTTTGACCTCCTGATATTCGAACCATTGTTGCCGATATTGACGGTAGGAGACTTCGAACACTAACGAACGAAGAAAAGGTAATGAGGCGTCACTATCGTTCGTCTTGTCTATGACAATAGTCAGGGAAACGAGTGAGGAGCCTAGAAAGCACTGAACAAGTGTGCTAGGAAAGGGTTTCGAACGATCCTTGTCCTTGAACGTCAGTATCCTTACATTAATATTGGACACCAGCGAAGATAGGCACCGGCCAAAGGATTGCGAAAGCGAATGGAAAATGAGGTTGATGAAATAACAGATCTCGAGTTTTCTGATGCGATGCAAGTAACGATGAATGATAGCCCGATCTGTGGGGGATGGCGGTACTGAGTGAAGATACAAACACCATAGCAACTAACAATTAGTTTAAGACTGATGTGGGCATTTGAAACTTGATGCCGTCCAATTTACCGCAGAATATCGAGCAAGTGGCTGGAGCGAGGGAAACCTGCTCTAGTAGTCATCGAGGAGGGGCTCTAAATTGCATGTCATGTTTAGGCTAGGGAAAAATTGTAAGCCTGTCATGTGTCTGGGATGTCTGAATACAATGTTTTTTGTACATCTAATCATATTGATGTGTGATGTATGAAGGACGTTTACTGCTTGGGGTAGGCCCTTGTTTACCATACAGTAGAGTGAGCAATTAGGTTATGATGCATTTGCTGCAGCCAGTAATGTTACACAGGACACCTGGGGTTAATGAGTAAATTGTATCAAGTAATCAAACAGAACTTAGATTTTGCAAGATATTTCCAAGAACACTAATATATAAGATTACAAAAGGAAAATCAGGATTCCAAAACCAACAGATATGTGTAATAGTCTACTCTGCAAAATCAAGTTAACACATGGTAATCAATAATTATACCATTTGCAACATACAGATTGGATGATTTTTGATCACATCCATAACCAGCTTGCACCTTCCTTCACTGGTGGCAGTGATATACTGGTTAAAGAATTCCTCCCATCCTTCAGCCAACTTGGCAGATATGTCAGGTTTATGATATCTTTCTTTTGCCACAGAGAATGGCTCTTTGATATTGCCTTGGATAAGGGTAAAGGAACACTGGAGGATTAACAAGAGACCTGTTGAAATATGTAAGAATCACTCAAATTAAATTCAAATAAAGTACCTATTCCATCTTGGAGAACACTTTTCCAGGGAATGGCTTCTTTTAGAGTCTAAGCAAATGTATTTGAGTTTCATACACAAATCTTGTCAAACCACACATACCACTGATGAGCTGTTCATATTTTGCAAGGAAATCTGATATTTTTGAACAATTTAGAAATGAAAATCATGTTGAAGAGCATATATATATACCTTCTCTGATTGTTGTGTGGTGACAATCTAAATGGCATCAATATATGTATGACTGGTGTCTAGAACAATGGCATACATTCTATAAAGAAAGTTAGTGTTTTTTTTACAAGATAGAACCAAAATAAAAGAAGTACCTGGAAGATGAAAAAAAAACCAACAAATACAATGTGCACTTGTTTCATGAAGAAGATAACTCACATCCTACACAATGCATGAATATAAAAAATATATTGAACAAAAATACAACACCTACCAACTCCATTTGGAGAATTACACAAATAAAATAAGTAAGTATGATGCATTAATGGGTGGCAGATTACTTACTTTCTATTGAAAATAGAATAAAATAAGTCACATACATAAACATAAGCATTGGTTGTATACAAATGGGTATTAAACATCTACCTTCTGTAAACAACCACAATTCCGATAAAAAACTAATATCAATGGTTTGGAATACATGCCTACCTCCTTATCAAAGAAACCATTAAAAATATAATTTGTCAGTTTATGAATGTTCTTGATCAGACATACCAGCTTTTCAAAGCAAGGACACAACAGTATGAGTTTCTTTCACTTTGACATACACTAGATGACCTACCTCCTATGAGGAAAAAGCCAAAGCAGGATATGCCATGAGGTACATTTTGCTATACTCCAAATCACATATGTACTGTACCTCCTATGAATAAAAAAATGTAAAGAAAGAAACTATTAAAATCTTTTTATTCCAATATCCATTGAACCACTTACAGACTATAACATGATGGTATAGGAAGGAATATGCCATAAGGAATATGTTTGTTAATGTACATTCAATCACTTACAAACTTTTGATGAGAATTAAAGAGAAAAAAGAACTTTGATATTAATATTGGCATTTCATGCATTTAAGCTTACTCACCAGCTACAGTGAATTGAAACAGTTGAAGAAAGAGTAGGAAAAGGATATATAAGAAACTTCCTTTATCCAATAGTAAATTAAACTACTCACCCCCTATAAATGAAAGACCATTACATACATTAATTTATAAAGAACATCAAATCACTCACAGACTGTGAATGGAAAGTGGAGAAATTACCACAATGTATTGATTCAAATTTTTATAGTCACTCACAAACTGTTAGATAAATAAATAGAAGAAACAGGTAAGAAAGAAATATTAGCAGTCATTATAATACATTTAAAGTCACTCACAGACTGGGCAAGTCAGATCAAGACAATCAGGTAGAGTAGAAAACAGTATTTAAAGAATTGTTGTTTTCAATGTCCTTTGAAATACCTACATACTATCAATAAAGAGAAGATGAAAAAAGAATCATGAGAATATAATATGTGCTTAGTATAAAGTACTTACATTCTTTTAATGTGAAAGCAAAACATAATGAGGAGTGCTTTCATGTTTATCATATTCTAGACTACTTACCCCCTCAATGGAAAGGCAGGTGAGCATAGATAATAAGCAAAATTAAACTAGATAAAACACTCACCTCCTATAAGTGGTGTGAGCAAAGAGTCACATTTAGAAGTTTGTTATTGTCAAAGCATCTTTTAATCCTTACAAACTATCACAAAGGAGCAGGATGCATAAGTAGTTTCTTATATTTGATGTGTGTATATTAGACCACTCACACCCTATGATGGAGATATAAAAATTATGAAAATGGTCAAACTTTGACACTTACTTCCTACATGAAAAGTAAGATGATGACAGCTATGAAAACTTTTTTAATTTGTAAAATGTAACAGGCACTTACAAACTACACATCAAAGCAAATATGTATAAAAAGAGTTATAAGCTCTTTATATTGATGTAGATCTGGTTGCTTACCCGCTTTAAAGGTCCATGAATTTTTTCACTCATGAATTAGAATACAACTGCTTACATACTATAAGTAAGGGGGCAAGAAACAATAGGTTTTGAGAAAAAATGAGCCTTTTGAAAATGAAAACAAGGCTACTTACTTGCTATGATGTGTGACAGGAAGATCAACACATGTGAGAACAGTTTTTCCTTTGACAGATCACCTACTCTCTGCAATGAAAATAATAATAACAAATTAATACTCATTTCCATTGGATATTAGATCACTTACTTCCTGTAAATTGAAAATGAAATAGAAAAAATTCATGCTTTGCAGTCATCTGTCTGAATACCACATACTCCCTGAAATAGGAAAACAGTGAGGGATTTCATTTGATAATAGCACTGGTGTTGCAAAATTTACCTATAGCAATATATATGTGTATACACTCAAACCATTGGTGGAACTACCTACCTGTGTGTGTGGAAACCAACTCATTATTCCAAGGACTAGATTGTGATCTTCTCTGTGATCAAACTTGAACCTAACATAAGGTTCCAAGGCACTTAAAGAACATTAATACTTCTCCACTTCAATATCTAAAAGTTACCACTTACTACTTGATTGCATACTCAATGCAAAGCAAGATATTCTTCTCTTGTGCTGACACCAACAATCTCTGCAATGATGGGTTGTCCAATACACCTGCAGTTACTTCCAGTAGCTTATTGCACCCAGTGTCAGATGTATCCATATCTAGAAAAGTAGTTATCCCAGTGGAATTAAAATCAGAGAAAGTACACACACATTCCAGCTGTACTGATGCTTGTGGAGGAAATTTCTTCCCACAAAGCTCACCACAAATGTCCCTCTTGTTGAACATCTGTTCACTTGACTCCCTTACCTTCCTGAGCATTTCATCTTCAGGCAATGATACATAATCAAGCTGAAATGCCCGTGTCAGGAGTGCATCAAACTTGGTGAATACCACCACAACTGGCACTATGCACTATCCATCAATACATACATGAGCAACACAGAAAAAAAAATCTTGCCATGTTGAGTGTCACACTCATCAAAAAACCTTTCCTCTGCAACTGTGACTGCTCTATCAAACTGATCCATTGAGATACAATACCTACATATGTCAAAACCAGATCCATTGGAATAATGGTGTCCACCTACCATATCACATGTATCTGCTTCTTGAGGATGGTGGTATTTACACGATCTGCAATAAACTCCTTCATTTTTTTGAGTTCTTCCTCACTCCCTGCCTCGAATCCGCAGGAATCATGGAAGACAAATCTCTGGTTACTTTTGAAGACCATTTCATGGGTAATATCATGCAGTCCACGCTGCAATACCCAAGTTGAGTAACAACTCTGCACCATACTCCACTGCACCCATCTATGCTCACCTCCCTTGACCCTTCAATCGTACAATAAACCTGGTCGCCCATCATCATTCGGAGATAAATAATCTGGACTCGGTAAACGTCAGACAGTACCTTTTCTCCCTCGTAGTTGTAGATCTCTGGATTGTTCGTCGAGTCGCAGATCTTTCGCAGGATGGTCGTCTTGCCAGAATTCGCCCTACCGACGATGAGGATTCGGAACCGACCAAATTTCTCCATCACATCCACGTCGACGTGCTGCATGATATTGGAAATACCCGAAGTCGTCGTGTCTTCTTGAGTGAGGTTTGGTGACAAGTAGATGGGTTTGGAAACAGGATCTGTTCCTGGTGTATCCGATTCTAGGATATAATGGTGTTATTCTTGTGTCCCCAGGCTCGGAGAACATCAGGTTGGATGGAGACGAACCATAAGTAGGCACGGGAGACGAGGGCCTATCATTCGGGATACGATGTCTCGAGTGTCTGAATTTCTTCTTGATTGCCTTGAACATTTAGGTGGTGAGTGGTAAAGATGCGGAAAGAAGGATGAAGTGCAAGTGATTGCTTCGAGAATAGTAGATCGATACGATACACCGTGAGAACAACCCACCACGATTGCTACATCGTACCACCGGAAACTCGCGGCTTCCCACACAAAGGAAACCTCAAGTCAGGAGTAGTAGTTTCGAATGCATCGACAAGACAATCGAATTGTTTTTATTTATGCTGCAATTAAGGATGTTCATCTACTTGAAAGATTGGAATATTTCATAGATTATGTTCAACTGGCTTGCTGTTAACTGCAGGGAACGCACTCAGCAATCACATGCAACGACTAGAGTGCGATTCACAGGAGAGACATGAACGGAAATGAGTATAAAATAATACCAGTACGGGGAGTAGGTCTTTCGCAGACTCGCTTCTCGCTCGAGACTGGTCTTTTCTCACATCAAAATTCAGAGATCGAGCAAACATTAATATGTAAGCCTACTGGTTGAATATAAACCATACGCGGGATGATGAGATGTCGCTACAGACTGGAGGGAATTACTCATAAGCTTTGCATTTCATTTTCCTCATCGGTCTGTCTGATCATTATGCCATTACTACTACGGCTTCGGATAGCTACCATCAAGGGTTCGCATTTCCCAATCGATAGATGTTGTTGTCCATGTTAATGTGCGCATCTATCATCCTATCCCTGTTTTCAGGCAAGCGTCATATTTCAATAGATCTGACATGGACCTCGTTTCAAGTTGGATGCGCAGATATGAACATCCAAGACGTTGGTGTTCGACGGTCGGCGTTGCCACCTGCAGCGACGTACCGGCACAATACCGTACGGTGATTTTGGTCAGCACATAAATGCGTTCCAAACTTTATCCAGGAATAGCTAGGCCGGAGATAGGGTGATTCGTGACTTTGCAGCAGGACCGCCGCGCACGACGGCATACATCGATGATGGACGCGCGCTGCTACGATTAAACCTGTATGCTTGGATTGGCACGGTCCACTGCATGGCAATGGCGTGCACTTTAAACAGGCTACCGATTCCGTTGAATGGCACAAGTGTCGGAAAATGAAAGATACCACGTACGTAGGACCAAACACGTTCGAGCGTCACAATTACGCTGGGACTCTACCGGCCGTTGGAATCGCAAGAGAGTGCGGCAGACGCGATTCGAGGTGTCCCCGGTGGTCTAGCAAGCTAGATGCGGCGCGAGAGTCCTTGAGACCATGGGCGGCTGCGCGCTGACGCACCGTCTGCCTCGAATGAAGGGATCACAAGGATCGAAATGTCATTGGTGTGCCTCTGGATCACCTTTTGGTGGCGATGGACGGACAAAAGGCGTCCGCCAGAGGAACGACCAATCAAGGATCTCTGAGCATCACATCGCAGATGGGGGAGAATGAAGGATGGATGGACCTTCCAGATCCGGATAACCAACAGGTCTCCACTACCTTTGCGTCCAAAGATAGGCAGATGCGAATCTTACGATGGCAATCCATCCAAGGTGATGTACTTGATGCCTTATCGCGAGGGGACATCCTTGCAGATCAATCGGATCGATAACCAGATGACAGGGCATACATAGCATCGACGATAGATGGGCAGTGTCTGGGCAGTGTTCGGACTGGCTTTGTGTCGCAAGAGAACCATGATAGGAGATAGCGTGCTTCCAAGGAGAGATCCTCGGCGTTGTGAAATGAAATGGTATCAGCCGGGTCGCTGTGGTTTCAGATTTTAATCAGAGTTGATTGGTGGTGTGCGGCAGGGGGATCGGAAAGGAGATGCGGAACGCTCAGGGCGATCGTAAAGAGATGTGGCATAGGAAATGCGTTGTAGTATATTCGGAGCCGCCCTGTCTGTCCAGTGGGATAGATCGCAAGAGTCTCCGAATGGAGAAAGGAAACAGGAGATTGGCGAAAAATGATAGCGATGCGGCATTTGCCATGTCTTGCGATACCTACGGCGAAGCGAAGGGGAGGGGGGAAGGTGTTGGACGCATCTGGCGCTAGGCAGCACCCACAGCGAGACGAAGCAAGACGAGACCGATAAACTAATAACAGCAGACACCAGCAACGTAGGGGCGTGTCCAGAATAAGACGAACAAGTACTCCGGCCCCACACATCGCCACCACCATTGACCGCGCCCTAAAACGATTTCAGTGCCATGATTGAGACAGATCCAGCAATGCCCGTCCCCGCATACGGCCCCCTCTTTTAAGGCGCGGTTAGATTCGTAGATGCTGTCCACATACGTGAGCGCATCACATCCCTCCGGCGAGGCCACCTGGACAGCCGATCGCATACAAGATCAGCATCGCGACAATGGATCGGGTCCAAGGCGCCGCACTCGACGACGACGACGGACTTGGACTTGGACTGGCGCGACAGCCCGTGCGTCCTTCGATACGCGACCCGCGACCGTAGCTAAGATCAAGACCGTCGTAGAGACGTTGACGACGGTGACGGAGGGCCATACCACCAAGCAGCAGGTGCGCAGGTTACCGAAGATGCCGACCTCGGCTGCAAAGTGTATCGCAGTCACAGCACAAAACCCTGAAAGAGTCTTGGTGTAAACGTAAGGTACTAGTTCGATGGGACCACGCACCGATTTGCCACAGCAACAGAATGATCCGGACATGCGTCGTCAAGCAAACCGATCGCTCATTGACGACAGAACGTACGTGCAGATAGATACAAACACAGATGTTGTGGTCTGACAGAGCAGGTAGATGCGCGAGATCTTGATAAAACCGCGCGCTTGAGCAAAGTACTAGAAATGCAAGGAAGTACACGACGAGTAACAGTCCCCCGATAACGTACCAACACCGCGCGCCAACAGAGAAATGACCGGGAGATAAACTGACGTACGTTGATGGAATACATACGACGGGACGAACACGGCACAGATAACTGTTTAAACAAGTCATCAACACAAAACCGAGGGGCGCCCTCGGAAACATCAACGTGCCCGAGTAGATGGCCGAAATGCTGCTCAAGATGAAAACAGGTTTTCGGGGCACGAGGGTCTTCAGAAGAGAGGGAATGGCCGTTCCTCGCTCTGCGAACGCACAGGCAGCGTCGAGCTACTTGCTGTTTCCGCCATCTTGGCGACGAATTCGCAAATTCCACCAAACGTTCGAACTTACCCTCGAGAACAATTAGCAATCACTGTTTTCCCCGGAAAGACTAGTGAAAGAGGCTTTATTTGCAGATGGAATGGGCTCGCCGGCATCACGACTCTGCATTAGCAAGGCATACTGCGCTGTGGTAAGTCGTTGAGACGTGCATCAGACCCAACGAAGAACAAGACGGACCGCAAGCACGGCTGCTATTCCAAAACAGACGACGGGCGTGGAAATGCAGCGGTGGCCAGAATCAACATCCAGACACGGCATAGCGTGATTGGTACATCCCATTCTACGAAGATGGAAATCGATCGGAACAGAGGAAGACTGAGGACCCGTGTGTTTCCCGTTGAGCGACGCCAAGGCGGAGGCAGGACCTGACGACGGTGTGCGCGCGTCGCGAGAAAAGGCACAAACGTGTTGTAATCCAAGGAGGGACTGGTGAGCCACGAGATCCGTGAGCAGCGCGAGAATACACACCCAAAAGCTTTTTTTTTCTTTTGCAAAACAAAGAAACGCCAGATCTACACTATTTCAAGCATAAGGAACAGGGAAAACACTAGTCGCGTACACCATAACAAACCTATGAGAAGAAACTGCAAGCGAACAGGCTATGAAAAGAACAGCGGACGAAAATGAATAAACTCACGGTTAAGACGGATAAAACACGAACCGAAAATACAAGACCGTTGACATGGTAGAGGTACCGTCAGGGACGACCATGCGCAAATGCAAGGTAAAAGAAGATTTGAGTTGCACAGAGGCTAATAAAAACTCGGGAATAAAAGAGACCTGCAGACGGCTTTGTTAGTTCTATAATAAGTGAACAAAATAGTTGCCAGCCAGAGATGGCTATTTACCCCAGAGCGTGTATGCACCGAACGCATATAGAACACGGCCGAAACTGTGTCAATGACCTGTGGCCGGTACACCAATCGGTGTTACCCACTCATGCCTACCATAATGTCAGCAGGAAAAACAACAATCAGAGGCGAAGTAGGCTGGGACATGCTGGACGCCCGCTTACTATTGAATGAGCTTGGAGTTCATGCTCTGGAGATGCAACGGTCACTGTGAGCCGCAATCAGGCTGTGATGGATACGGGGTTCACTGCAAAGCCACAAGAAGTTGATCGTGCGCGTACTGCGTGTCAACGCGATCCTGCGGTACTTTGTGCTTGATTTTCGCGGGACGTAAACTTGCACACAGCGTGGGTCGAGTTCCGTAAACAAATTGCTGCGATCAGAATCAGACTTGGCTTCCACCAAGGGCGGTGCAGTGCAGCCGCCATGCATGTACTGCGGTTACTAGTATCCATGTAGAGTCGCAGTAAGTATGAAGTCTGACACTACACTGACAACTTCAAGTCGCCTCTCTATCTCCGACCCTCGCCATGAGCCTGGATCAAAACTTGTTCACCCTCTTCCTCGCGCCGAACACGTCCTACCCAGCTGGTACTGTGGTTGATCTCACCGACACCGCGGGCACGGTGCACTACCGCAAGCGCCGGATCCTCCCGCAGCAGCAGCAACAGCAACAAGTCTATCGCATCGAAGTGTCTGGTAAGCACCACCCCAACGTAACCCCGGTCTCGCCTACGAACCTTGTCCAGACCCACTCT
>JBBPUI010000657.1:5198-17170 GCA_038094615.1 Heimioporus aff. retisporus
TAGCACGAGGACCGCCCAACCCGTCGAACGCTCTAATGAGACGGATGAAAAGACGGGAAAGAAGGGAAAACTACTTACACTTTGACATGTATGATATTCCCTTGGACTCTGTATAGAGGCAAACAGCGAGGGCGGGTGATGGTATGCAGACAATAGCAGAACAAGGAATGGTGGTTTATATATTTACCCGGACCCCACGCTAACTCCAAGAGAAGCGACCCGAAAAATCACCACCGAAACATCCAAATATAATCTACGACTAACAATCCAAGCTGTAAGAAGCGTGACCTTTCTGGCTTGAAACACTGTAATAAACATTACCCACCCAACATAAACAGAACCGAACGTCCCCAGCACTACCGCCGTCCACCCTTGATCACTCTGACCCCCGTCACATCGTCCCTTTCCCTGTCCTGCGCCACGTCCCGCTCGAGGTCCGTCGGTTCCGAGTCCGGCGTCGGTAAAACGTTCGATGACGCCTCCTCACCACATCCACAATCATATTCTGCATCCAGTTTCGAACAGTCAAACTCGGGCTTTCCAAGCCGCACATTGACCTCGTTGTGCACCGCACACAGCCTGGACGTAGACTGTCAGCAGCCCAATACCAGACAGGACGGTAGCATACCAAAGGCTTGCAGACAGACGTGACGCTGTCTAATCGACGTGGTGAGCACGGACGGATCGGTCATGACGAGATTGCTGTGCATACCTGTGGTGGATACTTTTCCAGCAAGGTTTGGAATTCAGTTGCGCATTCGCCGCAAGGGTATAGACGGGAGGTGAGGTGCATGTACGCATCCAGCGCTTCTCGCTCGTCCTGTGTCGGATGCTGAGACAAACGGAGATGCGAATTAGCATCACATTGGACGTGAGGAAGATCCACGTGCCTCGGGGTACCGCAACGTCATTGTGTGACTACCTTGCACTCACGTCAAACAAAAAGGAGGATGAACAGACGGGGGTACGAACAGCAATCGCCACGTCGAACGTCCGAGCTCTGCCCTAGGACACGTCGTAGATGAGGATTCACAAAGGAGTGGGGACGAGAGCCAACGCACTTGGCAGTTGCATTCCCCAACTTGGGCATGATCACACCCCCCTTGCTTGGTACATTAGAACCCACTCGCGTGTTTGGATAGGGAAGAATGTGCATGTCCTTTTCAACACCGCCCTCCCCGAAAAGCTCGCCTGTCCATGGGTCGATGTATGCACGCGATGGTGGGTGAAGAAAGACGACTGTGGCAACGACAAACTGTTGAAGATGTGAGCCATGCGCTAGTCGCTTTGGTAGATGAACCCGTACGAGAGCAACGACAATGGCGACAAACGAGCGAGCAAACCGACTGATCATGGTAGAGTACAGGAAAAGAGGTCATGAATGCCCTATGTAAATCACATTATGTAAGCGTTCGTACATGTACGTCATAGAGCTACAATGTATGTCGAGTAAGCAAGAAAAAAAGATTAACAGCGACTAAAAGCCAAAGTGTCAATGAAGTAAGTGGGCAGGTATCGGTACAAAGTCATGCGAGTCCTTGTCTAGAAATATGCGTAGAGGTCATTCACCATCCAAAACTGTGGTCACCGCGCCTTTGTGGTGGTATTCTGACACACACCACAACCAGCAACGCTGATCGCTGTACCTTGCACGGAACACTGATCAAGAGTTCCAGGAGAGCATGCAATGCTTCCGCCGAGCCCGGAGTTCCCATTCAGCTCTAGTACCTGCAGCGTGCTCGGAAGTGTGGGCACGGCACCGGTGAGATTGTTAGAACCAAGCAGTAACTGTGCGAGTCCCTTGAAGGACGACAGGCCACTCGGGATACCACCCGTCAGCGAAGTGGACGTGAGATCAAGTGTTTGTAAAGAAGCTGCAAGAGACGATGACGTTACGAGTGCTGCGAGCGGAGACGGCGATAGTACATGGGAGTTGATCAACCTAAACAAGGTGTCAAAAGGACATCCCGCATGAGAGACTCGACTTACAAATTCTGAAGCCCAGTAAGACTGGTCAAACTGCTCGGAAGTGTAGAACCCATCTTTGGATTGCGCAGGAGCTCAAGAGTTGAAAGGCGCGTGAGCCCAGGCGAGGTAAACAGCGAGTCCGGCAGTGCAGTAATGGCAGTCGATTCAAGATGAAGAGTTGTCAGTGACGTCAGGTTCGTAAATGAGCTTGGTAGGGAACCAGCTGCGCGGATGCCATTTGAGAACACGCCGAGCCCATGATAACAATGGCTTACCAGGTATCGTATTCCCTCCAATAACCTGGAGCGTCTGCAGCGTAGTCAAACTCCCAATCTCGTTGGGTAATGTAGCTGGGACTCCAGGGTAGATAAGTTGTCTAAAAATTACAATGAGTCAAGCCTCATGCGTGCCGCTAGTGCTTACAGTGATGCAACCTGCCCGGAACCACAGCTCACACCTGTCCAGGTGCAGAAATTGACGTTCTGAACCCAACTGCCATTCCCCAGCATTGCCTGCCCTTGGGAATCTGCGGTTTGATAGATGGCACTTAGACCGCAGAATTGGACAGCATTGTTGATCATCTGAGTATCCTGAGCGTTCGCCGAGTTGGACGTGTAGGACGAAGGCACAGCCTGGAGAATCGTGAGACATGTTGAACATGGATAACTACCGGGTGAGGTGGGCGCGTTGAGAGTGAAATCAGAGAGACATTGCTGGGCATCCGCAGAAAGCGCGTAAGCAGTGGAAGTCATTGAACTCGTCGTGGATGATGACGTGGAAAGTGAGAGGACGCGGATGTTCAGAAAAATGGCATTCCCAATCAAGAGAAGAAGGATGATGATAAGGAAAAGGAGGAGGCACCGCGACCGGCGTCGTTGCTTCCTCACGCGAGCTTCGTATTTGGGATCGTGGAGCTGACAGGGACAGCGACGTTTCTCGATGTGAAGCGGCGGCCACTGCGACGGATGAGAGTCTTGTACGGGGACGACGTTAGGCTCGGCACCATTGGACCGCAGGTCCAAAAAGAGTTTCGTAAACCTGTCCTGCATGCGTGGTGACGAGGACGGTGCACCCGCCTCAGCATCCTTTGGCATGGAACGTAAGTGCTTTGAATGTTTCGAGTTGCTTCGTCCAAACGAGAAACGGGATGAAGGCGCAATCGTCGACGTCGGAGAGAACCTGGAAGCCTCGACGGAGCCGAGATGATGAGAAGGAATGCTAATAGAAAGGTGTTCACGGAACTTGGAGCTCATCGTCGGGGACGGCGACGGCGAGAAGAAGATGAATGAGTAAAAAAAACGAGCGGGGGTGGTGGTGAAAGATATAGAAGAGGAGGGGCCATTGAAGAACAATGGCGGTCATTGCACCATTGTTTACGGTAGCCAATCCGAATGCGGTAATCAATGTTTGCGCCTGTTTTCATTTCTCCCTTCCAATTGTCTAGTGGCGTATCCAAGTCCCCCACGTTATTATCGAGAGGTCGTAGTCGTGCGATGCTCTGTATCACATTAGATACAGGACGTGAACGAGGGATTACCCAGTTTCCACCACTGAATATTGTGCCCGGAATGGCACTGAAACCCATCAACGTCCGGTCATGACACGTTAATTGCTCCCTCAACGGCCCCCTTTTTAGGACGCCGTCTTCGTCTCTTTCTCCGTGTCCCGTCTTCCGCCTCCCCGAGATCAGGCTCCAAAGGTTGCGAGGCAACATCGGAATTACGTTTCCGCTTTTCCGGCTCGTCTGCGGCCTCCAGCCGATCACCATCACCTCCACCATCCGTCTCGCCCTGCGTTCCCTTGAGTTTTGCACGTTCTTTCTTCCCCTTCCGTTTCTTCTTCTCTCTCTGCATTTCTGTAGCTCTGTTCCTCGAGTTCGTCCCTGCGACAAGTGACCAGGAATCCTCGTATTTGGAACCCACGCGGGAATGCAGACCCTCGCGGAACTCTTTCAGGCGTTCAACTCGCTTTGGGTCCCAGCTTTTCTTCGCCTTGCCACCTACAGCATTTCAAGTCGAGTAGTTAGAGAGATAAAGCAAGGTACCAACCTTTGTTCATGCGGTACGGCGCCAGCTTCTTGAGTCCAACATAAGTGTTTAGCTCCGCATCCGTCGCAAGGAGGATTTCTGCAGGCGTAAGACCATAATTTTCAGACGCTGTAGAAACGTAATGAAAACGCGTAGGCATGTGAGACGCCTGCAAGTGGTCCATGTAAGCACTATCCCTCTGCGAGCTCAGCAGACCTACAATGCCACTGAACCCAAGTCGGTTCACTACTTCATCCATGTACGCATCCACCTTGCGTTTTCGTTCTTCTTCTGTGCCTGCCCACTCCTCGCCATCATCCCAGTCACCAGCACCCGTGTGTAAGTCAGCATCCATTTCATCCACATCTACGCCGACATCCTCGTGCGCGGCCCTGTTTTTCCTCTTCTCTTTCTTCTTCTTTTTCAATTCCGCTTTTGATGTGGTGCTCGTGGATGGTTCAATGTCGTCTATGTTGATGTCATCATCCCAGAATGGTTTTTCTGTATCCCCATCGTCAACTACACACACGTGAGTTAGAAAGTCGTCGGTACAACAACTGGTTTTACCAATGCCGTCGCCAGTATCGTACAACTCTGCCATCTGCGCATCATGCTTCATGGGATCCCAATCGGCGTCGAGATCCAGATGGGTCAGGGCTGTATAACGTTCAAATCGATGTGATGTCGATATTATTAACCATTCACCTTCGTCGCCGAGGCCACCGAGACCACCTTCCGAACTCACCCTCTCGAGCTTTCGCCGGAGTTCATTGGCCTTGAGCGCTTTCAGACGCGCTATTTCTTCCCGTCTCTGTTGCCTTTTTGATTTCTTATTGTCTGGAACATCGGTTCTAATCGCCGAAATTTCTTCATCTTCGTTCGCGACTGCAGCCTCCACCAGTGCGCGCTCTGTTCTGATCTCTGCCCTGCGGGCTTCGAGCAGCGCTTCTTTCTCCGCTGCCAGTCGCTCTTTCCTCCGAGCGCGAGCGTCTTTCCGCGTGGAAGGTTCTCGGCGGGCGGACGAAACATTGCGAGGAAACGTTGCGATCAATGCACCATTTCTGTGTAATCATCGTGAGTAACCGTAGATCGTGTAGCGACACTAGGTTCGTATAGAACCCTAAAAGCAAAAAGCAAGAATACCCACGGCTCCTCGAATCTAAAGTTGTACGACGTCTCGAAAGCGTCCGCAAGGTCGTCGAACGAGTCCTCGTCTGAAAGTAGAGCGTCCTGATCATTGTTTGAATTTTGGTCTACGTCGCCATTATCTGAGTCAGCTTGAGATTCGGTTGGCTTTCGTTTGGACTGATTCGACGAAGATTGGACAATTTCGTTATACGTGGGCACCCGTCGGTTCGAGCGATCTATCCACCCCCGGTTAAAAATATAACTACGTGAAATGTCAACTTATGCCCATCGAAGGAGGGCACCAGGGGAAAAACACCAAACAGCGACACGTACTTTATCAGGAACTCATGATCAGCCTCTTGCTTGGAATTCTTGTCGCGCGGTTTTACATTTTGTGCGCCATTATTCTCCTGATTTTTATCCTTCTCTCGCTCTTTTTTGCCTTTCTTTTTCTTTTTCCCCTCTAGCGTTTTGTCGTGACCTTCTGCATGCTTCCCAGTGGCTGTAATCGCTTCGTTGGTTTCCACAGTGACAAGGTCGCGAATATCCTCGCCAACCTCTCGCTCCAAAAACGACTTGTATTCTTGTTCTTCCAACTCGAGCTCATCACGAGCGCGCGAGCGTGGTATGAGCAGGTCATCGTCATCTCCTAATTACCAATCACATGACCATACGGTGCAGAAAAGAACGGAAAACACCTTGTGCCTCTGAGTTAATTGCGCCATGAAAGGCGTCCCGGGTTTCGGAGCGAAGGAGTGCTTGTTCCTCGGTGTGTGTCAACGGGCGAGGTTCCGGGGTGGGTGTGCGTGAGTGCAGATCGCCTTCAGCGAGTGCAGATGCAAGCGCGGCTTGCCGGATCGTCAGTGGCTTTGACTGAGATACATGCACGTTCAGTAGGAGGAACAATGCGGTCAAGTGTGGATCACACACTTTTTCTCTCGGCTTTGGCCTGGCTGCTGGTGCCTTTTGCTGCGTTCGCGTACGTTCCTCTATACAAACGTGTTGAAGACCTGTCACGAGATACGATAAATATAACACACCATCAAACACTTGCCTTCCGTCTTCGTATATCGCCGGATTTTTCTTCTTAATCAACGCGAGGGTACGCAGAATGGCAGCATCGACTGCTGGCGTGAGTTCCTCTCCATCCGAGTCTTCTTCCGTATCTTCTGATTCTTCCGAAGCATCCTCATCGGAAGCCCCAGAGTGGGAATAGTCGGATCCATATTTCTCTTTCACTGTATCATGAAGGACGCACGCGATTAGAAAAAAAAAAAACTACAAGTGAATTCGATTCAGCGCACGCTTCGAGAGCTCCTCCCTCTCCTTCTTGTACTCGAACGCTCTTGCATAGTGTTCGTTGACCGTCAGGGTATGAAGGTCGTTGGTGTCCGAGTCGGAATCGGACAGCATAGCGAGGTACTTGACGAGGCGGTTGTTTGTACATGTTACGATCACAAGCTCTTGCCAAGTTTGGGCACGGGAACCCTAACCCTATGCCGGGGTTGGGCTTGGCTTGTCGGAGCTGTCTCACGTAACGACCGGCAACAGATGCCACCACCCAAGACTTTTCAGGATGCAGAGGTTCGCCTTGGCCTTGCTCTTATCAATCGACCGGACTAACAAAATATCCATCACAGTCCATCTACGACCGTGCTACCAGATCAGAGTTTGCTGCAGAATTTCGGTCTGCATTTCGCCTCTACCTCGAGGCCACCGAGACCTTCCTCCAGCTCTCACGCTCCGCCGCAGCCACGCCTGCGTTCCAGGCACAGTGCAAGGAACATGCATCAAAGGCGATTCAGCGGGCCGAGAAAATAAAAAAAGCCAGCGAAGGTCCTGGCGCCAAGATTGGCCGCGTTGCAGCCCCCGTCGATTCGTTTGCGTCCGGTGAGCACGTTGCACGCAAATGTAATACGCATTTCACCTCTTGGCGCAGAACACCAAGCCTATGTCCTCCGAAAGTCATCCACAATCAATAATATCCGCTATCCTCTCTGGAATGACCCTGTGCCACAGCCGTCCAACCCACGATCCTATTACTCGTATGTATTTGTCTTCCTCTTGGCACGTCGGGGATATCGCTGACTACTCGGATGCCAGCGACCCGAACGGCCAACCAGCTGTCCCTCAATCCAAGGCCGCCATTGCTTGGCAACGCCCCTCTCACGACACCTCCCAAGAGTTCCCCCTAGCCTTGACACCTGCTGACGTAGAACAGAACACGATCAACGACTGTTCAGTCTGTGCCTCCGTAGCCGTTTGCGTCCAGCACAATCAACGATTCAACTCGGGTGTACGTCATTCATCCTGCCCTCGTTTCCGATCCAACCTGAGTATGCTGATCCCTTCCCCTTTTGAAAGTTGCTCTCCTCGTCCCTGCACCCTGGAAACCAGCTCGGTAGATATGATGTCAAAGTGCATCTGAATGGTGATTGCAGACGAGTGTGTACAACACTTGATTAACGCGCTGTAATAGTGACAGATTTATATTTGCCGTGGACAATTATAGATATGTAAGTGTTCAGTGAATTGCTGTCGAACCTGCCATTTTAATGACCTCATTTTTGTGCCGTCTATCAAACACGTTCTCTTCCAACCTACCCCGTCGCGTTGTATCCGCGCTATTTTGCATCTCACCTGACCGACACTGTAGCAATCGACGACTTCCTCCCTTATGACGACATTGGCCGTCCCATGGGCATCTCATCTGGACGAACTGGAGTTGCATGGCCAGCCTTGATCGAGAAAGCTGTATGTCATCATCACGTTAATATAACGTAGCGAGTCTGACCGTCGATGTGCCAGTACATGAAACTGATGGGTGGTTATGATTTTCCTGGCTCGTGAGCAACGTGGGTCCTTCGTAAACATCCTTAACTGATGCCTTGTGTTACCTGTTTGGCGACAGCAACTCTTCTATCGATCTGCGGTATGCGTGTGGCTTGGTTTGCTCTGCGAGAACTGACATCATGTAGGGTCCTCACCGGCTGGATACCTGAGCATATTGAGTTGCAAAGGTGCGGCTCTCTGCAGATGAATTTGCATACATGTTCACCGTTGTGGTCCTGGGTTGCAGTACCTCGTTTGAACGGGAGCGCACGTGGGAGAGAGTGGTAAACGGGTTCCGGAATGGTCAGTTTGCGTAACGCTGTACCTCTCATTTTCCCTTGAATGAACCCCTTTCCCTAGGACACTGCGTGCTAACCGTAGGGACGGACGCCAAGACGATACTGAAGATCAAAGACGTGAAACTTTTGCCTTCGCACGATTATGCGGTTGTTGGCAAGCGTTTGAACCCGGCTTACCGTCTTGCATGGGATATTCACGGATGACCGAATCTAGATGTTCGGGAAACTGAGAGCGAGCGATGGATGTCGCTGATAGACTCGAGAGCGCCTGCAACCAGTACTCTTGATTCTGGGCGCGGCGAGGGTTCGAGTTCGAGCGATTCACGTACGTGGTAGCGATAAGTCTCGGATACAATCACGGCTTATCTTCACGGTCAGGTACGCTCGATATGCGGTGGGACGATATATGCGCAACATTTGAAGGTATATACGCGTCCTGGAACCCGGGGCTCTTCCGTGTTGGCACGACTCTCCATGGGTGATTTGACACTCTTACGGCTAGCCGTGCAGGATACGCTAACGATCTATAATCCAGGGTGTGGAAGCCGGGGACCGCGGACGATAAAGCACAAGGTAGTTTTTTATTGTGTAGTCTGCCTTCCTGAAGGAAATTTTCAGCGTCCATGCATCATTTACGCTTACTCTATGAATGTCAGAATGTGTCAGATGGGAGTGGTGGCCCATTGGACACAAGCAAAGACATTTGGATCCTCCTCAACAGACACTTTTCGCAAACTCGCAGGGGGACCGAGTACATCTCGCTGACTGTACATCCCGGAGACGAGGACGATTGGAGAGCCGCTTGGGCCAAAGCGGGGAATGCGGAGGTCAAAGTATGTCAATTGCATCGCTCTGTGAGCCACTCGACGACTGATGTTGCGTTAGGGCCCATACACCACTTCACCACACGTGTTGGTGAGGACGAGGGTCGGGAAGGAGTATCCGCTCTTGTCCCCTTCATCCTCGTCGGCCTCCTCACCCTCCACCAAGATCTCTGGTGCACTCTCGGTTTTAGCCAGCTATGACGGTCCGTTTGACGACATCTTCTTCACGGTGGACGTGTTTTGTGGTGCGGACATCAAGGTTTGGTGGGATGAGGAGGCAGGGACAGGGAATTCCCTCGGCACCAAGGGTGATAGGTTCAGTACCAAAGTACGCCGTCGCTTCACTGTACACGACGAACACCTATCTTTGACAGGTCGAAGGTACGCTTACAATCAAGAACGCGGGTGGGAACCATGCGCATCCGACGTACATGCTCAACCCCCAATGGCACCTACATATCCACAACGGCAATGCTGGGTCGAGCGGCAAGTCTTTCGTGGTACTGAGCGCGCAGGGTCCTAGGGAAATACCGCTCAACGTGACGGCCGTATGGTCCTCGGGTGAGCGGATCGTCGAGTGGGTACTCGCGGTGGTTTTGTGTTTGGATCTTCATGTCGTTGCCGTCGCTAGGTTGTCGCAAAAAGAGGTAGTCATGTCTTCTGGGCCATATACGTACGGCCGAGCAAGAGCAGCAGCAGATATGGCACGTAAGTTCCGATACGCTTTTCCATGTTATCGGGAGTTGATGTACCGAGCAGCGGGTGACTACACCGTGATTCTTTCCGCATTCGAGCCGCAAACGCATCTCGGCCAGTTTACGCTCCAAGTCGAAAGTTCACACCAGTTCGATCTTGTAAGTATCCCGCAAGAAGGGGCGGGTATGTACGCGAGGATTTCGAACGGCGAATGGTGATTGTTGATGATTCTCGGCTGCTGATATGATGCTGACTCTGGGCCAGGGGCGAACACACCGCCGTTGGCGGTCCGAGTCACGGACGGTATCATTTGAATCCGATATACGAAGTCCAGCTTCCGTCTACTGCACGTCTGAGGTGTGTTTCGCGGCCACTCGCCACCCTGCTTACTCTGATATACCTCAGTGCTCGTCTGCAGCTCAGTTCGGCTACATCTACCGCTGCACTCAATCTCTCCCTTTTCTCGACATCTGCCTCGGCGTCCGGGCCACCCGCCTTGGACCACCCCATGGCCTCGTCGGGTCCCTATAGCGACGCCACATCGGGTGTGTACATCCCAAACCGGATGCTGAGCCCAGGTAGATATTGGCTTGTCCCATCGACATTTGCTTCCGGAGTGCGGGCTTCGTTCCGATTAGTGGTGTATTGTTCCGATTCGGGTTGCGTCGTCTCCAGACGGAGACCGTAGCGCTGTGCGAGGTCTATACGCTACCCCATCAGCTTCTCTGACAGCGCCACTCTATTGTATCAATTGTGTAGGTTCGCAGATCATCTAATTGAACACACATCTCTTTCATCTAACCCCGGTGTGTGGCCGTGATTGATCGATTGGCGAGAGGTGAAAGGGGAAAGGAGAAAATCATTGACACGCTTGAGCGTCGTGCGACTCGGGTTTGCTGGCGGGTAGCTGGATATGATCCACTGAAGGCGGGTCTTTAGGAGGTCCTTGGCTACATGGACCAAATGAGTTCGCAAGACAGATCGGTTGACTGACGTCACATACACATGTCATCATGACCGTCTTCCTGTGAACAGAGCGATCCATCTGGGCGGAAGAACATCGCCAAGGCGGCAACAGCGACGCCAACGCTGATGTTCGTCCCCGTGTGACACGCGATACAAAC
The DNA here is from genome assembly GCA_038094615.1 of Heimioporus aff. retisporus. NCBI lineage: Eukaryota > Fungi > Basidiomycota > Agaricomycetes > Boletales > Boletaceae > Heimioporus > Heimioporus aff. retisporus. The sequence continues at coordinate 16,097 of JBBPUI010000657.1, forward strand.
AGGACGCTGGTTCTCGAGGTGGTGCCGGATGAACGGCATCGAACGCGGCAGGACCGTGTTGAGAAAGTGCTGTTGGCCCTTCTTCCCTCGTGGGGTCTGAATGCACAACACCTCTGAAGCGTCGGCGGAGCTATCGCCCTCTGTTGCGCCTATCAGACTGTTCGGATCGCCGGGCGTCAAGCATAACAGCGCGGTGCCTTTGAGAGCTCGAAACGCGTTTGATTTCTGCAAGGAGGTTAGGCTGCATATCGAGATTCGACCTGCTGTGTGTTTTATTGGCGTGGCACATAGAGGTTGGTCGGCGTCCACGGCGTCGCCATCGCCGCGAGCGACAAGCAGGCAGACGAGATCTGGAAGATCGAGAGACCCCGCGGACAAGATTTTGTCGCAATGCCTCCAGTACAAGGCCGGGGTGAGACCCTGAGAACGAAAGATCGAGTGGGCACGGGGCGGACGTGAGACGAGTCGGAATACGGACCATTCCCCAGAGCTCGTGGTCGTCCCCTGATCCCTGGATGTAGGCAAACCCGGAAGACCGGCGCTCCATGCCGTCCATGACCTGTTTGGAGGCAGACAGACATATAACAGGGTAGAACGTGCGGTCGGACGATCCTGGAAACGTAGGGAACACGGTCGTGGCGGGGGTGATCCATATTGGACGCAGTGGGTGGCTCAGGTTTGGTAATTGATAGGAGGAGGCCTGGTGGATGACAGGTGAGCGTTTGCGGTGCGGGGGAGAGGGGCGTACCGCAAGTTGGGAGGCCCATCCGTCGAGCCTGAGCGCAATCTGGCTGTGCTCCTGTGGACTGACGGCGCCGGGCGGGGTGTAAAGCGCAGTGTCCCAAGGGCGAGGGTGCTTGAGACAGATTGCGTGATTGATGACGGCGCACCATATCGGGACCGTTTTCGACAATGCGTCGGGGATGCGCTTGCCGGCTCTGGTTGAATCCACGAGGACGAGCCTGCAAGGCGGGATGAAGATGGGAGCGTCAGAGAGGGAAAGCACGGACCCGGCGTGTTGGATGATGAGAGGGAGAATGTGGAGGTTGGGTCTGCGCAGATTAAAGCTCCAAT
>JBBPUI010000658.1:0-17168 GCA_038094615.1 Heimioporus aff. retisporus
CTTCCTGAACGACGTTCGGATAGACAGCCGATGGCTAGCACTCCGGTCGTATCCCTCCCGCCACTTGGACCACTATACGGTGCATTGTATTTTACCGCCGTCTTGTCAACCGCATTCTATGGGATCGCTTGCATGCAAACGTGAGTGCGATTCTCCATAGGATCATGGAATCAAACGACACGCTCACACTGACAGATCTTTCTATTACATCCAGTAAGCACCATTTTTTCGACTCCCGTTTGTCGGCACATCCCCCCTTTTTCTAGCTATCGAAATGATCCCATGCGCATGAAGATCTTTGTGAGTTACTGCATTATGAATAGTTCCTGCATAATAATGTGGTATTATCCCTCGTGAACTCTAGGTAGCAATATTATGGTATTTCATTCTAACTGTGTTGTGCATCGTCCCCTGGATGCTCTGTGGCAGGATACTCAATACGATTCAGGAAGCTCTGGTTGTCTCTGGAGGTTCGTGTTCTAATAGATCCCGGACTGAGGCCATTGCTCAGCTTCTGCTTTGCATAGTATATAATTACATTATGGCTGGCTTGGAAGACCCATTATCATTTTCAAATGGAAATCTGTGAGTTTTTTATTTCCATAATCCAGGTTGCTACTGCCTGATGCCACCCTCAGTCTCCTTGTTGTAAGTTTTCTCTGTGACTCCATTCAAAATCTCACCAGATTTTGTAGATAGAGATACTTTTCATGGTGTTTGCTACTTAGTGCCATGGCCTTGGGGTGATCGTTAATCTGTTTTAGGTCATAATTGCATTGCTTTCACAGGGATTTTTCATTTATCGAATTTATATATGTATGTCTCAGATTTCGGGTGGCTTTACTCTGTCTACTCAGAATTTTTCAGTTAATGGCAAGAGAATCTTTATAGTGCTCATTTGGGTGAGAAATTTATGACGAGCAAGGAGCAGTAGATCTCTTATTCCTCTTATGCAGGTCTCACTAGCAATCATTGAGCTTGGTAAGACTGGTATGCATGATGATGGGTAGATGTCTAACGTTCATATTCTCAGTTTTTACTATTTGTAAGCAGGAACTGTGACCACTTTTGAATCAGTGCTAAATAAGCAGTGATAATCAGTCCTAGTCGCGAAGTCGCTGTATGTCTGTAACCTTGAGGGGTCTATGGCATGCTAACGTGTGGCCTTCCAGTATACTGGGCATTGACTTTATTGAACTCGATCAAGGCACATCTGCGGTAACGCTGCATTTCATAATCTGAAAAGTTGATCGAGAAGCTCACATTTGAATGCTAGATTATTTCTTCTACCTACCTCTCCATCACTGCGGGGGTGGACATCTTGATTGCCACTTTCATGACCTTCTTGCTTGTACGCGAACTGAATGGCACGCGGTTCGTAAGGTACGGTTTGTTGCATGTTTAAATGTATCATCCAATAGCATTCAATAATATCAACAAGGATGGTACATACTTTGCAACGTCTTATCGTGTTTTCTGTGAACACGGGTACATGGACCGCCGCGTTCGCTCTCCTGTCTATCATTTTGGTGCGTCTCGCTCGTTCTCCATGTCCTTGTACCCCCCATGTTGATGGACACATCAGTTGCATGTCTTTCCGACGGACATTATTTATGTTGTGCCTGGCATTACAATCTGCGGTCTCTATTGCATCGCTGTTCTCGCGAACTTGAATGCCCGGGCTGGTCTAAGCAGCACAATGGCGACAGACTTTATCAATTCGGATTGGCTAGCAAGCTTCAATCCACGATCCAGAACAGAAGCTGTCGGCGAACAGAATGGGAAGACGAGTTTGTCCTTGGTGCAAGCGCGTGCTCCTGATACAGAAGCCCCCTCGCTTTAACAGAGCTTATACAGTAATTTAGTGATTGGAAACCGATTAGACTGTTGATATGCGGTTGACGAGGGGATGATTGAGGTATATTGAATGACATGCATCATCGACGTCAGGGAGCTTTATCCTGGGAACGAGACAAGCCTTATACTGAATTAGCTGGTGACGCAAGCGAGGCTTCTCCATCCCGTGAACATCCATTGGACATACACGATCAAAACATGACACTACCTCCGAATCGATGGCATTTCGACAAGATAGAATCAGGGAGAGTCAAACGACATATTATATCGACGATCGCCCACGATGAGCAGTCGTCGTTGGCGAGTCATCCTAGGCAGAAAGACACATACGCGATTCTGGCAATTTGCAGCGTCCTGTGAGAGAGAGCCAGCATGAGATGGGGTTGTGGCTATGAGAGATAAACAGGAACAGGCTTACAAGATAAATCCGCAGATCATAGCTGTCCAGGCGAGCTTCGAAATAGTTTTCGCATGGGATGGTGCAAGGGCCACAAGTATCCCGATCTCGATGCCCACCGAACCCAAGTTCGCGAAACCGCAAAGCGAGTACAGGGTGATCATGTATGCGCGCAGAGATTGAAACTGGCCTGGATGTCTTGAAGTTCTGAACTGACTTCGTTACAACTATGATTTCGGGCTTCGGTTGACTAATACGCACCTATATAAGCCACGAATTCATTTTCAATCAGTTGCGTGGCGAGCAACTGAGAGACGTGTGGGATCTCGGGATATGGAATACCTGATTACCGTATTTATGAAACGCTCAGAGAGACGGAATGCTTTGATGGGTCACGGACCGGGAAAGAACGCGACAGGGTATATGATATATCCCAGAATAAGTTGCAAAGTAAGCTGGCATTCCAAATCCGCGGCCAACTCATGTCAATATCCCATTGATTGCTGCGATCAGAGACAGGATGATAAGCACGTTCGCCCTGCATCACACCACGTCAGCTCGTCAGAATGTCTTTGGAACGAAAATGCCCACAAAATTTGCCCAGCAACGATCAGCCCAAACATGCCGCCTTCCATTCACGAGAGCACCATCGGACTTCCGTTCTTCGCAGTCTGTGCAGATTCTGGGGCAGAACGCCAAGCGATACATATGCACTCAACATTTAGTCAGCGACAACTTCCTCGAAGAGGTTGATTTTTCACTGGGTGTCATAACAAGGTGTGGCTCAGATGGAGTCATAATGTTGATGTAGGGTCTGACCAGGCAAGGAGATCCCGTGGTGAGGTAGAGGCAACCGCGGCCCCAGCCCCAGAGACATTCACCAATTTAAAAAGAACCATGCGCTCGATTACTGACTAAATCATGGGGTCTGGTGGCATAATAAACTGGACTTACAAGCCTTTAATCAACTATTGCACTACCACAAGCTTCGAAAGAGGTCAGTAGGGACTGTAATAAAAACCAAGCAAAAATAAAATACGTAATACAACATTTGCGCCATTGCAATGAAAACGATGACTGAAAGCTGTGACCCATCAGCAGTGCACAATAGAATAGCAACGACAATTGGCACTGTAACGCACAGTGTTGATGAAGACTCAGCGTTTGGCAACAGTTTTGATATCGAAGCAGAATTCTGCGCCTACGATGACTTTCGTTAGGAACGCGTCGGCTAGATCCGCGGTGTAATGGAATTCCTGAATACGAAAAGCGCAACCGTCTGCTGAGTGAACAGTTCAACAAGAACGGTGGTAAGCTTTACAAGTTCGTCGAAGCTCACTCGTTTACCGCGCTTTCTTCCAGCCTCGTACCACATCGACTGGAGGCAAACTATTCGGATCAGACTCCACCAGACACGGGATTAAAGCGGATATGCGGGTGTTGGACGGACACATTCAGCGATGAGGGTAACGACCTGATCCTAAAGGTCTTGCAAGAAGACTTGCTGATCTTTCGGTACCCCGTCTTCTTCTGTATGCTCTTTCAATTTACCGAGATTAGTCACTAGGAGTCAAATGTCTTCCTTTCAAGTTGTGACCAACAATGGAACGCGGATGGGATTGCTGTCAACAACAAAAGGTGCAGCGCAGTGGTACCGGCTCGCATTCATGGTGATGACCATGACTGGCTACACGTCGGAGGTCGGGGTGGAGGAAGTGAGAAAAACCAGGCCTAGGTCCACAGCTAACATTTTAAAAAAATTTTCACCGACATAATTAGGAGTTTTTTAGTTGACCAAATCGAGGGTTGCTATCACGTGCACCGATCAATCCCTTCGGATCGCCAGGCTGCCTATCGATGGTCCGCCTCTCATCGTGGCAGCCTCTAGCGGGCTGGTCGGACGACGTTCAGGCACCGGAGGCCGTTTCGGAATCTCCACTGTACTTGTCTCGCCACCACGCGGTCCTCGCGGCGGTCCGTACTGACGCAAGATCGCTCTTCGACCTTCGCCATCCACAAAGGATTCGATGAAGTGACATAGCTCGATACTTAGGTCACTTTACTTTATTTGGTGACTAATCAAGCAAACTTGGTCCGGCTAAGGCCCCGCCAATTTGCTGATGGCCGGCCACTGCGCCGCATTAGCACAGCTTAAAAATGTGATTGGGTATCTTTGCACCGACGCAGCACCGTGCACAGTTACTGACCTTCTTTGACGGTACTTCCTCTCTGGCTGACTGAACGACTTTTAGATAGAGACACCCGATGTCCGGCAATCCGATCGTATCCCTCCCGCCTCTTGCACCACCATACGGTCCATTATATTTTACTGCCGTCTTGTCAACTGCATTCTATGGGATCGCTTGCATGCAAACGTGAGTGTGATTCTCCATATGATAATGGAGTCTAACGACGCGCTTGCACTGACAGATTTTTCTATTATACCCAGTAAGTGCCATTTCTTCGTCTCCCGTCTGTTGGTGCACCTCCCCTTTTTCTAGCTATCAGGATGATCCCATGCGCATGAAGCTCTTCGTGAGTCGCTTGATTACGAACAATGCCTGCACAATGATGTGGTATCGTCCTTTGTGAACTCAAGGTAGCAAATTTATGGTATTGTAATCCTAGCTACGTTGTGCATGGCCTCTTTGACGCCCCGTGGTAGGGTATTCAATACAATTCAGGAAGCTCTTGTTGTCTCTGGAGGTTCATATTTCGGTAGATCCTGGACTAACACCATTACTCAGCTTCTCCTTTGCATAGCATTTAAATACATCATGGCCGGCTTGGCAGACCCATTATCGTTTTCGAATGGGAATCCGTGAGTCATTTGTTTCCAAGATCCAAGTTGCTACCGCTTGAGACTATCCCTAGTGCTCTCGCCGTAGGTTTTATCTGTGACTCCATTCAGAAACTCACCAGATCTCATAGATAGAGTTACTTTTCATGGTGTTTGCTACTTTATGCCATGATCTTGGGGCTACTGTTAACCTGTTTTAGGTCGTAATTGCATTGCTTTCACAGGGATTTTTCGTTTATCGAATTTATATCTGTATGTCTCACTTTTTGGGTCTTTTGATTCGTATACTCAGAACTTTTCAGTTAGCGGCAAGCGAGCTTTTGTACTGCTCGTTTGGGTGAGAAATTTATGTTATGCGAAGAGCACAAATTTCTTAGTCCTTTTATACAGGTCCTATCGGCAATCATTGAGCTTGGTAAGACCTGTGGGAATGATGATGAATTTACATCTGATTTGCCTAATTTCAGTTTTTACTATCAGTAAGCAGACACTGCAATCATGTTCACGAATCAATGCTAAATAAGCAATGACAATCAGTCTACGTCACAAAGTCACTGTATGTCTGTGACCTTCAGAGGTCTACGGCGTGCTAATATGCAGCTCTCATTTACTTCTAGCATACAGGGCATCAACTTTATCGAACTCAACCAAGGCACACCTGCGGTAACACTGGATCTTGTGTTTTGAAAATTGAATCGAGAAGCTCAAATTTGAATACATAGATTATTTCTTCTACATACCTCTCCGTCATCGCAGGGGTGGACATCTTGATCGCCACTTTCATGACTTTCTTGCTTGTTCGTGAACTGAATCGCGCGCGGTCCGTAAGGTATGATGTGTTTTATGTTTAGATGTATTATATTTGGTGACATTTAACAAGGACAGTGCATACATTGCATTATCTCATCATGTTTTCTGTGAACACTGGCAGTTGGACAGCCACATTTGCTCTCTTGGCTATCATTTTGGTGCGCCTCGCTCGTTATCTGTGCTCGTACACACCACCATCTTGATGGACACACATCAGTTGCATGTCTTTCCGACGACCATGATATATGTTGTGCCTGGCACTACGATCTGTGGCGTCTATTGCATTACTGTTCTCGCTAATTTGAATGCGCGAGCAAGTCTAAACACCACAATGCCGACAGACTTTATTGATACAGATTGGTTAGCAAGGTCTGACCCACAACCCAGAACAGAAGACGTCGGCGAACAGCACGGGCAGACAAGTTAGTCCTTAGGGCAGTGGGTGCTCCTGATACAGAAACCCTCTCACTTTAATGGAGCTTATGGTTCAGTGATCCAGAATTGATTAGACTAAGCTGACATGCGGTTGACGAAATTCAGCAGGCTGCGCTGCACATGATGCCGTCAGGCAGGGTTTCGTTTACATGTCTATTCCTTGCGTTTGTTTGTATCTCTCTTGCTGCCATCGCCATCTCCGTCTCCGTGTCGCATATACCTTGAATGAAGCGTGCTTGTAAATTGTATATCCTGACATGCTTGTCCAGTTCCTTGAGGCGTGGGAAATACAAACTTCTAGCACATCGTCATCTCTCTCCGCCGTTTGACGAACGAGCGCCTCGTGCCAATCGGAGATCATATGATTGTTCATTATGACTAGTAAGTATTCGGAGTGCGTTCTTTTTGCGATCGGGTACTCGGGCTACTCCGGGCACTTCCAGAAGAATTTCTCGCCGACCTAGGCAAGGATTGCGCCGCCCAGTTAATATGCCACGCAGACTCTCAATTCTGACTTCTCGTGATATTGTGATACTTCCGTATCATCATCTGGACCCATTGTCGGTCAATGCTGGCGTCAGTCAAGTTATCATGGCGTGATTACCCCAAATACACAAGGAATCGCGAGGTACGCTGTCTGCTGCTATACCGATTGCCACCTGTCCTTAGATGACCTCCATTCACATCACTTCTGGTGGCATCTGGCGTATCTTCAGAGTGGGCCTTCCCTGATGCTCCACACTCAAAAAGCACTGCCCGAAGACGCAATTAGGTATATTGTTTCTCTTTTTGGCTGACTGACCCAGTTACGTAGAGACAAGCGATGTCTAGTCTTCCAATTGCATTCCACCCCGGGCCACCCGCCAGTCATGCAATATCATTCCATGGCTTCGACCGGGCATCCCGTTACTTCTGGGGGGCTTGGCATAGCTACAGAGTCCCGATGGGCCTTCCTAAGGCTTCCTTACATGCACCGTATCAACACTGCCCACATATGCGGTTGAGTATATGTACACCATGCACAACTGCTGATTGCCGGCTGATCAAACGACATTTAGGTAGAGACACTCGATGTCTAGCAATCCGATTGCCTCCCTCCCGCCACTTGCACCGATCTATGGTGCATTATTTTTCACTGCCATCTTATCAACTGCATTCTATGGTATTACTTGCATGCAGACGTGAGTGTGATTCTCCATAGGATCATAGATTGAACCCAACGACGCGCTTACCTTGACAGATTTTTCTATTACACCCAGTAGGGGCCATTTCTTCGATCTTTGTCTGCTGGCACACCTCCATCGCTTTTAGCTATCAAAACGATCCCATGTGCATGAAGATCTTCGTAAGTCATTGGATCAAGAACTATTCCTGCATAATGATGTAGTACCATCCCTCGCGAACCCTAGGTAGCAATTATATGGTATTTTGATGCTAGCTACGTTGCCCGACGACCTCCCTGACGCTTTACGGTAGGATATTCAACACGACCCAGGAAGCTTTGGCTGTCTCTGGAGGTTCGTTTCTCGATGGATCCCGGGCTGAGACGATCTGCTCAGCTCCTGCTTCGCACAGTATATAAATACATTATGGCCGGCTTTGCAAACCCATTCTCATTTGCATTTGGAAATCCGTGGGTCTTTTTTTTCTGCGATCCAGGCTGCCATCACTTGACATTACCCCCAGTCCTCTCATCGTTGGTTTTTTTGTGTGACTCCATTCAAAAGCTCACCGCATCTCATAGTTGCAGCTACTTTCCACGGTACTGTGGGCTTCACATTATAATCTCGCAGCAATCGTAAGCATGTTTTAGGTTGTAATTGCGTTACTATCGCAGGGATTTTTCATTTATCGAATCTATATCTGTACGTCTCACCTTTTGGGTCCTTTAATTTGTTTATTCAGAGCTTTTTAGTTAGCGGAAAGAGAGCTTTTGTGCTGCTTATTTGGGTGGGAAATTTATGACGTGCGCAGAGCACAAGTTTTCTTAGCCCTTTATGTAGGTTCCACTTGCAATTCTTGAGTTTGGTAAGACCTGTAAGCACGATGAAGAAGTCACATCTAATTTTCCCAATCCCAGCATTTACTACCTGTAAGCAGCCGCCGCGATCGCGTCCACGAATTAACGCTAAATATCCACTAATTATCAGACTACGTCGCAAAGTCGCTGTACGTCTGTGATCTTGAGACCCATACGGTATGCTAATGTGTAGCTCTCGTTTGCTTCTAGCATACAGGGCATCAACTTTGTCGAACTCGGCCAAGGCACGCCTGCGGTAATGCTCTATTTCATATCCTGAAAATTGGATGGAGAAACTTACATTCCAATGCATAGATTATGTCTTCGATGTACTTCTCCATCACTGCGGGGGTGGACATCTTGATCGCCACTCTCATGACCTTTTTGCTTGCTCGTGAACTGAATGGCACACATTTCGCAAGGTAGGATTTATTGAATGGTAAGATGTATTATATTTGACGACATTCGATGTTATCAACACAAGGACGGCACACACTTTGCAATGTCTCATTGTGTTTTCTGTCAACACGGGCAGTTGGACCGCTGCATTCGCTCTCTTGACTGTCATCTTGGTACGTCTCGCTCGTTCGCCGTGTGCTCCTACACACACACCCAATGCTGATAAACACATGTCAGTTGCACGTCTTTCCGACGAACATGATCTATGCTATCCCCGGGATTCCGATCTGTGGTGTCTATTGCATCACCGTTCTCACCAACTTGAATGTCCGAGCAAGTCTGACCAGCACAATGCCGACAGACTTTATCGATACGGATTGGCTGGCAAATTCCAACCCACAATTCAGAAGAGACAGCGTCAGCGAACAACACGGGTAGATGAGTTTGTCCTTGGCGCAAGCAGGTGTTTGATCATGATACTGGAACCCTTCGATAGAGCTCATTATGACATGATTCAGTGATTCGGAACCAATTAGACTAAGTTGGATTATACGTCACACCGTATATAATGTCCACCGTGGGGCAAAGCCCCGAAGGACAAAAACGATAATTTTTTAATAAAAAAGACTAAGTTGGTATGTAGCTGATGAAGGGATGATACGGGTAAATTGGGTAACATACCCCATTGCGAGGGAGCTCACCTTTGTGGGGGCTGCATTCTGTGAATGAATTGTGTGCTGAGTTGGCTGGCACGATGTATTCTCTCCCGCACGAGCGTTCATGGGGTACATGCAAACAAAGCACAAGACTACATGCCCCCAAAGTCGCTCAACAGTTCCTTCTTTCTTTCTTTTTTGGACAGGCATGTATTGCTACGCAGCGAGCGACAAAACCCCAAACGCAGCTAGTCCTACATAGCACCCTCAGGTACGAAATGCACTGTGCACAACCTTTTCTCATACGGAATACACACTAAAACTTCATGGTTGGTGACCCAGTTCTGTAGAAAGGCTTCGGGGTGAGAGACAATCCGGGTCCACGTGTGGCAAACTCTCGGAGGGTGGCCTTTGTAGCTGGATTTCGCAGGCCAGACGGTCGATATCAAAGTGCGGATGGCAGCGTTTTTCCATTTAGAAGCCACCTCGTGGGTATATATACGGTTGCGTGAGACCCCGGCGCGGCGTAGCGACCAAGCGAGGCGGGCTGATTCGGACAGGAAGATACGTTTCAGCCTGGCTGCACCCAGTTGCGAGGGGGGGTTTGCCTGTCGGAAGTCAGAGGGGGTCGGCCGAGGTTGCCACATTCGAGGATGGCACCTACGTTGAGCTTTGACTGTTGGTCATCCGGAGCCAGCCATGCGCGGAAAGCCTGAGGGATTCGACGGTGTTGCGGACATGGTGGATGCAGTGTGCGCGGATTTCAAAATTGGGGGTGTGGGACTAGAAGTCGCTGATGTGCAGTGAATCAGTCACTGCTCGGGGCAGAAAGTATCGTACAGGGTGTCATATGTTCAGTGTCATAGACTGCGCCAGAGGGCTGCGTTAGTTTCAAGGGTGGGTGATGTTCGGGGGTGGCATATCATGTGTTACCCAAGATGGTGAGTATGGTACATAAGTAGGGAACGTTCTGTCGAGCCTGTCAGGCCCTGTAGGCAAGGTGTTGTTGTATTAACCGGTGCTCACCATGATCCCATAGAGCAGGAAGGGTTGTGGTAAGTCGCGGTTGATGGTATTTGGTCGGGAATTTTGGGGCCTTGTTTGTCGAGTTCATCAGCCCGTTCGTTTTGTCTGTGACGTTGGTGTTCCTTGACCCATTTGAAAAGTGTCGGGGCCGCCTACCGGCGACTTGGACGTAATCAGCACTTTGAGCATTCACCCAGCCTTGGTCATTCCGGATTCCAAACGTTCCAAACGTTCGGCCCGGATCATGTCATCAATGGCGTCTGTGGTGATATGTAGTGTGAGGTCGAGCATCCTGGAGCTGAGGGGGGCATCGATCTCGACATCGAGACGGTATCATCCGAGGCTCATGCTCTGGTGGCGTGAGAAGTTCTTTCAGACTCCCAACTTCCATCCGGATTTGTCGGTGCTGGCGTTGGATTACGCCGTTGTCGCCGCTGATGCTACCTCGTTCTCCTTCACTCACTCCCGATCTGCCGTGTACCCATTTCGCCGCCACCAGTGACAAGATGTCCTCATTGCCGCATTTATGATATTTCTCCTAGTGCGTGAGTATAACAAGGTCGACTTTGTGAGTTGAGCGCTCTGCTCGTGGTCGTCGCCATATCTGAACATGCCTGCCGGCCGGAAGGACAGCACACATTTTACAGCGTATCACCGTGTTTGTTGCGAATACGGGCACCTGGATAGCCCTGTTCGCGGTACTCTCTCTCGTCTTTGTGCGCATCTCGTCGTCGGCTTGCCTTGTTTCTCGTCTTTTTTGTTATATTTGAATCCTCTGCGCATTTAAATAGGCACAGGACTTTTCATTTCCGATGAAAACGTTCTATATCTTGTTTCTCATTCCGCTGTGCTCGGTGTACTGCAACACACTGCTTGCCAATCTCAATGTCAAAACCCACACGGGTTCCCATTCGCACAAGCAGGCGACAGACTTTTTCTCGATCCCATCGACTTGGCAGACGACTGTCGCTACCAACGTGGACAACAGCAACTTGCACCCACATGGAGCGATGGATTCGGCCTTGTCTTCCCAGGAAGTAAGCTTTTGTTTTGTTTTGAGTATCCGTGCTGGAAACGTACCTCACCGATCCAGGATCCGTGATAGGGCGTAAGGAAGATCTCGTTGGAGACCAGCCCGCCAGTTAGATTATTTATTAGCCTGATTTCATACATTCAATGTGCTACTATACTTGGACACTCACTAACCTTTAAACGCTATTTGTTTACCATGTTGATCGGAGGCAAGCTGTTTAGTGTTACATACCATTTACACATTCACCAGCATCAGCTTTAAGACTACCTACAGACGTGCTCCAATAGGATTGATAGGTGGTTACATGTTCCCATGCCCCCGGGTGAACGCCGTCAATGGTCGTATGACAAGCTCCGGCCCTCTTTAGTGAGCCCGAAGCTGCCCGGAGACTGGGTTGAACTTTGACAGTCCTGGTTTTCAGACGGTGTCGCCAGGGACCGCCCAACCCACCTCCATCCGGTCCTCCCCATCTCTGCTTTTGAGATATCTGGTTTCCACGCACGGGTCACCACCAAGACATGCCTCCGTCGAAGTTGAGTGTTTATCGATGACACCCCAATATCGGGATTCAAGTGCCTTGCAGAATCTTTTCGGCAATTCGAATTCTCAATGTGAGTGCATCACGTGAATCTGGATGGGGGAGGTACCTGAAGCCAGCTTGCATGAACGATGAGGACACCAGGTATTCCGGCACCAAGCTTGCAACGGGGCTGGCTTGGCCATCTGAAAAGGCGGCAGGGATTGGCAGCCGACCTCTGCGCCAGGACGGTAGAGCACGGCACCGTTCACGGTGGTTCTCGGGGTAGCTGGTAACGGTGGATAGCGGGTACGATTGAAGTCGGGTCTGCGCGCAAAGGACAGATGCTATTGCTTCAAGGGCAGGGTTACTCGTATGATCGGTTCGTAGGGAGCCCCTTTCAAAGTGAGACAGGCAGTTGGTGAGCATGAGCGATACAACAACTCACAAACGCAGCGCTCGACGCACTTTCGACGCTCGATCTCGGATATTCATTTGTCCCATCACCGCCGCTCCCAATGCTCGATTGCGGCGTGTCATTACACGGCCGATCAAGTGGCACAGGGATCGATGGTGCGATTGCACGCGCTTTTGACGACGCCCAGAGATGCCAAAAGACTTCAACATGATCGAAAGCTGCTCGAACACAGGTGAGCGACGCGAATACCGATAGTCATCATAGATGTCGCAGTAAGCGCCACCAACCTCACCTTCCGCCTCATCCCCATCCCCGCTCTCTTTGGCGCGTCAATGTCAATTCGGAGACAGAGATCACGGGAGACGAAAGCATATAGCGCATTCATGGCATCGCCATCGTGGCGCTGTTCTCGCCAGGCCGCGTCACTTGGCGTCGCTTGCGTTATAATAACTGACCACTTACCATAATAAATCATCGGGACGCCATGGATAAACCACCAGACAATAGCATTCGCTCGAAGCTGTACATGGAAAATTACCCGAGATATTGTGGAGGAGAACGAGGGAAACTGCTCATACCGAAGGATCATCCATCAATGAGCCAAAACGGGGTTGATCGTGGCTCACCAAGAACAACCCTGCCAAAGGCCCCACCAGTGTATTGACTTTGCGACTGTTGGACATTGCTCTTCAGACCACTGAAGTCGCCCTTTGGTAACACAAACGTTGGCCCCAGATAGAACCAAGTCGGGTAATCTAGCATAGCGTCCATTACACCTTTGTAGCGTGAGTAGCCCGTCCCCCATCAATCAGTAGCGTTTCGACTCACTGGTATACGCGTTGGTATAGTTGACAACTCCCGAATATATCTTTCAACACATCAGTTGTGTATACATTCCGAAGTACTACATACCTCCCTAAGAGTGAAAACGCCTGCCTGATTAGTGAACGTGCCCGAAAAATCTTTTGCGGCAAATTTAGCTGTACTCAGCCTTTGCCCATCCACCAAAAAATCCCGAGTCACAGTGCTAATCCTGTTTAATTTGTTAGGGACACTGTTGATCGGGAGATGATTGATCTGACCGCCAACGACCTTGATCGAGCGTGTGTCCAGTAAGGATGAATCTACCGTTTGAAGACCTCATCGAATGGATAAGTCCCCTGAAAAGCGACAAGGAAGTCGGTTGTATCAAGCAGGAGCCTGTGAAGGGACCGAGCATACACACTCCAATTATGAATTGTATCGATTTACATATTGGCTCTCGCGTACACTGCACGCAAGCACGTTGACTACGCGATGTGGCTGACGAAAAAGGGGACCTACGGTGATTCCTAGACTTCAAAACGATTTTGGATGCTTGAGAGATTTGCGAGACTCACCTTTTTCATCGACTTCGTACTGAGGAAAATCACCTCTGCGCAAGTGGCGCCATCTCCATAGACCAAGAGTGTACCACGGGAGACGCTCAACGGAATCCTACGTTCAGCATCAGCGAACAGTGGGTCAGAAATCGAGAGAAGGACCTATTACATACCCTACTTCCAAGTCAAACCATGCACCAACACTGTAATCCGCTGAAAGAAAGTGCGTGTAGCATGTCAGTGTCGACGGCCTCTTCGGTGGACTCGAAAAATTCGTTGAGGAATCGGTGTTCAGTATTTTTGCGTGTCGAGCGAAGAAAGGGCATACAGAAAAGCAGAGCCAACTTACCGGTAACTCTCCCACGGCTTGAATATAATTCCCCCGGCACTGCACGAGCCGGCGGGTAAGGACTCGCCTCCCGGACTGGTAATGAGCCCAGGTGATCGCATCACCTAGTAAAAGACGCACGGTGAGCACGGTTGATACACCATGAATGGAGTACATGTAATATATCACCTGTCGAGCAGACACACAGCAGCGAGTGGCGACCAAGGTTGATATATCACTAATGGACGAGCATGGGCGATGTATCACGGAGGGCAGCAAGTGGCGAGCATGGCTGTTATATCACTCAGTGGACCGACACACGGCGGTGAGTGATGAGCACGGTTGATATATCATAAATGAGCAAGCACAGGTGATATATCATCTAGTGAACAAGCGCACAGCGGCAAGTGATAAGCATGGTTGATGTATCACGAGTGAAAGAGAACAGGCGATATATCACTTACTGAGTGGACACACGACGGCGGTAGCAATGACAGGTGATACATCACAAATGAACGGGTAGGAACAATATATTGGCATGAATTAATAGGAAGAGGGTACGTACTACCAGTGGTCTGATATATCATATATCATTTCCACTGATACTGGTGGGCTTCGACCGTGCATCCCGTTACTTCTGGTTAGGCCCGGCATATCTACAGAGTCCCGATGGGCATTCCTTCCATGCACCATATGACCACTGCCTAACTATGTGATTTGGTACATATACACCGTGCACGCCGCTGCCGACCGCCGGCTGACCAAACGACGTTTAGGTAGATCCGCCCCGCATGTCTAGCGATCCGATTGCCTCCCTCCCGCCACTTGCACCACTATACGGTGCATTATATTTTACTGCCGTCTTATCAACCACATTCTACGGGATTGCTTGTATGCAAACGTGAGTATGATTCTCCATTGGATTATGAAATGCAACCATGCCCTTACCTTCACAGATTTTTCTATTACACCCAGTAAGGACCATTTCTTCGACACCTCGACTATTGGCACACCTCCCTTGTTTCTAGCTATCAAAGTGATCCTATGCGCACGAAGATTTTCGTGAGTTGTTGGGGCCAAGAACTATTCCTGCATAATGATGTAGCGCCATCCCTTGCGAACTCTAGGTAGCAATTATATGGTATTTCGGTGCTAGCTACGTTGTGCGACGACCTCTTTGACGCTTTACGGTAGGATGTTCGATACAATTCAGGAAGCTTCGACCGTCTTTGGAGGTTTGTTTTTCGATGCATCCCGAACTGAGACAATTCAGTTCGCTCAGCTCCTGCTTCGCATAGTATATGAATACATCATGGCTGGCTTCGCAAACTCATTCTCCTTTTCATATGGGAATCCGTGGGTCTTTTCTTTCCACGATCCAGGTTGCTACCGCTTGACACTACCCCCAGTGCTCTCGCCGTAGGTTTTATCTATGATTCCATTCAGAATCTCACCAGATCTCATAGATACAATTTATTCTCACGGTGTTTGCTACTTTATGTCAATCCCGGAGCAATTGTTAACCTGTTTTAGGTTGCAATCACATTGCTTTCACAGGGATTTTTCGTCCATCGAATTTATATCTGTATGTCTCCAATTTTAGGTGCTTTATTTCGTCTACTCAGAACCTTTCAGTTAATGGCACGAGAACCTTTGTACTACTTATCTGGGTGAGAAATTGATGACGTGCGAGAAGCACCGGTTTTCTTAGTCGCTGTATGTAGGTCCCGCTAGCAATTGTCGAGCTTGGTAAGGCTTGTAGGCACAATGAAGAGCTCACGTCTAATTTTCTCAATGACAGTTTGTCCCACCTGTAAGCAGATACTGCGATCACGTCCACGTATCAATGCTAAATAACCTACGACAATGAGACTTTGTCACAAAGGCGTTGTATGTCCGTGACCTTGAGAGTTTATGGTACGCTGATGTGTGGCTCTCATCTGCTTCTAGCATGCAGGGCATCAACTTGATTGAACTCGGCCAAGGCACGCCTGCGGTAACGCTCTATTTCGTATCCTGAAAATTGGATGGAGAAACTCACATTTGAATGCATAGATTATGTCTTCAACGTACTTCTCCGTCACCGCAGGGGTGGACATCTTGATTGCCACTCTCATGACCTTCTTGTTTGCTCGTGAACTGAATGGCACGCATTTTGTAAGGTACCGTAAGGTTCGTTGAATATTTAGATGTACTATATTTGACGACATTCGATGTTATCAACACAAGGACGGCACACACTTTGCAACGTCTCATCGTGTTTTCTGTCAACATGGGCAGTTGGACCGCCGCATTCGCTCTCTTGGCTATCATTTTGGTTCGTTTTGCTCGTTCGCCGTGTGCCCATATTGATGAACATGTGTCAGTTGCATGTCTTTCCGACGAACATGTTTTATGCTCTTTTTGCCATTCCGGTCTGTGGCGTCTATTGCATCACCATTCTTGCCAACTTGAATGTCCGAGCGAGTCTAAACAGCACAATACCGACAGATTTTATCAATACGGATTGGCTGGCAAGTTCTGACTCGTGACCCAAAACAAAAGGAGTCAGTGAACAGAATGAGCAGAGATATTTGTCCTTGGCGCAAGCGGGTGCTCACGATAGTGGAACTCTGTCACCTCAATAGAGCTTGTAGTTTAGTGATTCAGAACTGATTGGACTAAGTTGATATGCAGCTGACGAAGGGATGATCTGGGTAAATCAGGCGGCACGCCCCATTGTGAAGATGGTCATCCATGGGGGCTGCACTCCGTGAATGAACTGTGTGGCGAATTGGCTGGCGAAGCAAGGACACTTTTTTTTTTGGACAAGTGTGTATTGTTATGTAGCGATTTACAGAGCAACAAGTGTAGCTAGCCCTACACAGCACACTAAGGTGGTTAACCAACGCATGGCTGGTCCAAGGAAATGCACCTATGCCCGCCCTATTCACATATGTGGTGTGGGGCTCCGTCCGCCACCCAGTGTCCCTGGTCAAGCAGCGGGCCTTGATAGCTCAATTACCAACTGAAACTTCATGGTAGATACCCAATTCGGTGGGAGCTTCAGGGTGAGAGATGATCGGAGTCCACATATGGCAAACCTTTGAGGGGGGGCGACCTTACAGTTGG
>JBBPUI010000659.1:0-17147 GCA_038094615.1 Heimioporus aff. retisporus
AGTTTTCCCCCTCCCCATGAAGTCAGTACAAACAGGTGAAAGGCCCTCCCCAGTTATCCAGGATTTCTAGCACTATGACCCCAAAATCCATCTGAGCCATTGTGATGGGATCAAAAATCGGGAATGTCTGATGCTTGTCGGCATGAATGTTGAAATCAAAGGCTGCCAATGGCACAAATGGCATGTGTTCATTGATTCCTGGACTTGAATTTGATAAGAGAAGTTCCTGTAACACGCCCTTAGCCCGGCTGCACAAGTACTTGAACTTGACCAAGTTCTCTTTGCCATTGACAAGTCCCCAAAGAATCATCTTCCAGGGAGCTGTGTTGGAGCTGTGACCATCTCCCCGCACAGTGTGCTTGATGGTCACATGAGTAATGTGAAGGAGCTCTGGTAATCTAATAGTGAGTTGTCTGACCTTTTCAGGCAAGTGCCAACAGGAATTCCCATCTTCCTCAAGTGCAGCAGAGGGGGAGTCACGATGGGGGCCACCCCTGAACCAACGAAGCAGTCGGGAGTAATAGGTGGAGGGAGAACGTGTAGTTAGTTGTGGGATGACTTCAATGCCACTCCTTGCATTTGAGATGGAGGCAGCATTGAATAGGTG
The DNA here is from genome assembly GCA_038094615.1 of Heimioporus aff. retisporus. Classification (NCBI taxonomy): domain Eukaryota; kingdom Fungi; phylum Basidiomycota; class Agaricomycetes; order Boletales; family Boletaceae; genus Heimioporus; species Heimioporus aff. retisporus. The sequence goes on from JBBPUI010000659.1 coordinate 608, forward strand.
ACCCGATTGAACAGAGCCAATAACTGTGTTTGGATGGGAAAGGAATGATTCAGAGATGTACCCTCCAATTCCTCAATCTGACCACCCATCCTGAATGCCGCGCACAATCACAATGGATAACAGCAGACAGAAAACAGAAATAACCAAGGCGGTTGTTGAAAGTGATGCAAGCCATCTCGGCGCAGGAGCATCGCTGGTTTGGAATCCATGAGTCGGAGCCGTAGACACAGCTCTTGATTCCACAGTGGTTGCCCGACTCCCTTGGTAATGAAAGTCGTGCTGAGGTAGGGATGTGCCAGAAGACACAGTTTGTGAGGGTGTTATTTGGGCAAAGGGGAGGCACTCTAGATCGAAGTCAGGTGATCGCAACATCTGGAGTTCCGATGTCACTTACCTGTGAGCATGCAAGTCAACTGGAAGTGTGAAGCAAAGCACATTGAGCAATTGCAGTGGGAAAATAGGTGATCACTCACAACCCTTTGTACACCTCGAGGGACAATGCCAGCTGGAGAATCTTGAGGTAGCTCCTGAACCAGGAAGTTGGACGAGTGGCAGGCCTGTGCATCGAGACTATTCTGGGCGGAACCAAAGGGCCACATGGCTAGGTTACTGAGGGAGTGGTTAATGGGTGTGCTGCATGGGAAGTAAGAAAGGATCATTTTATGTTTTTGGGAAAGGGACTGGCTACCTGAATTCTGCTGCCAAGTGGCAGTCACCATGAAATGAACCAAAGTTTGAAACTCAAGAAGCCAAGGTTACACTGAATAGCTGCATTACCATGCCAACTTGAAAGAACAGAAAAGTTGGATTGTTGTAGGCAGACATTGCATCACGGGATTCTGCGTGTCTTTGTTGTGGTAGTGTCGCAAGTGATAAAAGTATGGGATTCCCCAAAACCAACCCTAGAAACGGAAATCATCTCGCTTGGGCATCCCCATGCCATGGCATACCATATCGACTACATATCTGCACAGCCTACTGTGTGTGGGCTGCCACATGCCGCCTCGCTGCTGGTAGAATGTCACATTCTCATCCACATACATCCCCTTGTTTTTGTCGCATAGCTCCTCCAGGACCTCATACGTCCAGTTCCAACAGCCCCACGGCCATCTCCCTTGGGGGACGGGCACAAGCACTATCCTGTTCCAGAGCATGTCCATCCGGGTGGGGGACACGTACCCGACGATGTGCATGCCATGCCAGTCCCTATCTTCACGCAGGCGTCGACGTCACCCATGATCTCGTGTGTATTGCCCCTAGTGGGCGAGGTGTGGACAACGATGGTCCAGTGGAGAGGGATGGGGACGCCGTGTGTGTGTTCGCCATGCCAGAATTGGTGAACCTCGATCGGGTGGTAGCCCTCAGGGACTTGGACCAGCTGGAGCATGGTCGGAAAGGGGAAGTCTGGGAGTTGGGACCTTGTCAGACTGGAGGTGAGGAGGAGGGTGGGGGGATTGAGAGCAGGCAGATACGTACCATTTCCAGACATGGTTGTGGATCGTCCACAGGGTGGTCTTTGAGCGTGAGATGGAATCAAGGCGATGCTTCATGTGTGGTTCTGAGGACTGATGGTTTTATACTGGCAGGACCTGCTCATGTGCACTGTTCCAGTGTGGAGGTTTAGCCCCTGAGCAAGCACAGCATATGCGGCGTCGTGGGTGCTGTGGGGCGCACATTTACGGGCAGGCAGCCATTGCAATGCCATTTTGGTCATGCGGTTTCGACACCTTTGCAGCATGACGTGGACCGCTGACTGATCCATGTTATGTATGACCAAGCCTTGTGGATATGGCCAGTGGATGCCGCCCGAGGTCGCTATTTGCTCCTGTGGATGAGTCTGGACCCAGGTCCTTGGCCGAGAACAGGCTCATCTCTGATGCATCGGCTAAGAAAACCAAAACAGATTTAAAAGTAAAAACATTCTCATGCTTTGTAAGCAATGGATGACTATCGATTTATCAATTATCTGATTCATTGAAGGGACTCTCAAACCAGTAGAGATGATGTTTTTCGCAGTTGCCACTATGATTTTCTGCACATTCATGGGTGGGTGGGATTCACTTTCTCCATTTCTTTGCCATTGTTTGCCTACTATCATACGATTTTGAAAAAAAAAAAACTTACGCAACTTCCTTCGCTACATAATTCCAATCACTTGTAAAAAAACTACAATCGTTTCCACATGCAAGCAAGGTTTATGCCGACGCTCAGTTGGCACTTCCCAAGTTTATCTGTCACGGGTGCCTTGATCTCGATGCCCGCATTTGAACCTTGCATATTTGCACCATGCCAGCCTGAAGCTGTATTCAAATCCCACCTCGCCATGTCCAACAAGAGGTAGCTTGCAGTGCGTACACCCATCTGTCATGCATCGACCTTCACAGGCCCAGCCACCAGAACACAGTGAAACATCCCTGACATTTGCCACCAAATGGGCTCTTATACACAATACAACTCTGTTCGATAGCCGCCAATGCTATCTCGCTTAGATATCGCCCTGCTCCCAGGCCTCCAACAAGCACAACATGTGCATCTGCAACCATTCCAGCATCATGCTCTCATCCATGTACATCCCTTGCTTTCCTCGCACAACCCATCAAGGACTTCATATGCCCAGTTCTGGCAGTTCCATGTCCACCTCCCATGGAGCATGGGCATGAGTGTGATGCGGTTCCAGAGGGCTTCCATCCGTGTGGGGGACACATACCTGACGACGTGCGTGCCATGCCAGTCTCTGTCCTTGCACAGGGCGATGTTGAACCTGTCCTGCATCGCGAAGGTATTGGTGTCACCGACAATCTCATGTGTGTTGCCACAGGCAGGTGAGGTACAGACGATGAGGGTCCAGTGCAGCGGGAGGGGGATGCCGCACATGTATTCACCATGCCAGAACTGGCGGACCTCGATTGGGTAGTGGTCCTCAGGAACTTGGACTGGCTGAAGCACGGTCGGGAAGGGAAGGCCCAGAAGGATCCAGTGAGACCTTGACGATCGAGGAACGGTCAAGTGGGGTACATTACTGTTTTCAGACATGGTTCACTGACCAGGTGAAGTGATGGTTGTAGACGATTGAGGTTGATGTTCCTCTGCAGTCGGATGGACGGGCAATCTTTATATCGTAGGACCCTGTTCATGCGCATTATCCGGTGTGGACATCGCCTGCAAGCAGGCAGGCTTTGTGGTTTACTAGACGAGCACCTGTGATGGGGTGATAGCTACCAATTATGTAATTTAAGATTGGGGTTGATGCCACAGGGTTGGCGGGCGAGACCAAGTCGGACAACGACAACAACAAAAGGATGCAAGACTCCTGTAGATCACTATGTGAGCGGTAAAGAAGGGTGATGGAAGTGAGAGAAAGAAAAGGTAACATGATGACTTGGAGGTGATGAGGACACAACAGTATGCCCAAGCCTGGCCATTGCATGCAATGCTAGTCCCATAGGTCTCAGTGCTCAAGGTGCATTCCTTAGTAGCAAGGTGGGTCTTGCAAGCTGGTGGATGCAAGCAGACGCAGGAAAAGGATACTTATAATGGATATCAAGGCTCAGCAAATACAGTAATTAACCATACAAACAATTCCAGGTTCGTGCTATTTCTTTCCTGCTGTAACCTTGTTAGACTAGACTAGACGTAGAATCACTATCAAATGAAGACTGTCTAAGGTTTCTCGAGTAGCTGTATTAGCTTTGCCAGAAATTCATGGATTTCTGTGAGAAAGGGCAGCAAAACGCCACACAGCTATGGTTAGAACATAAGTCATGCATCACATATGATGGGACATGCAACACACGAATTGGTCCTGAGTAGTGGATTTTCTCCAGGTATCACAGAACCAAGCAATGACTAAAACGAGGAGTGAGCCAACGCATAAGAAAATGAGCCCATGGGACTGAATTGACTGCCACTGTGATCTCTAGATAAGTTTGGGTCTTTATGATCAGCCATGGATCTTACCGCCATCCAAATTGTTCTGGTAGATGATGCATTCTCTAAGTGGAGGTTAAGTATAATGAAACATTTCCAGAAGACCAGAAGGTGTGCTCACCTGCAGACCAAATGGATATATACATTGCTGACCCCTTCTTGGAGGATGCAAGGGCTACAATTGATTTGTTGTGGACAGTTGTTGCCTATTGTGACAGTAGTATATGCAGTCAGATATATACAGTACACACATTGAATACTTACAGCCACAACTTTAATAATGTCGCCTGCAGTACACACTTGCATTGTAAGCAGTTCTTTCACCCAAAGACACTAAACTCACCTTCATGTTTCAAAATCTGGGGAGACATTCCAGGTTGAGAGCCAACATCCCAGATACAGATGCTTCCACAATTTGTGCCACTCACAATGGTGGTACCATGAGATGCAAATGCAACTGAGACAAGATAGGAATCAATTGGCTCGCTTGCCAGAATGAATGACCTGAGGTATTTCACAGGATCTAGGCCATACAACCGGACTCCTGCATGCACAGTTTGCACAGCAAGCAGTCCATTCTTCAGAGATAGAGCCAAACCTGCCCTGCCTGAAGTTAGTCTATTAAATCAATGACTGAATGATCACCTACAAGGTGGGAACATCCAAAGTGGAAGGAATATGCCATACTTGAGTCTGGTCACATAAATTCCATGCACTGGAGATGTATTGTTAGCAAAAAATTAAAATAATCCACCACACCTGCTGCATACATTACGCCATGATTAAGATACGTTACAATAAGTTTCTCATCACCATCAAAGAAATGTACTGTTCAGGGACAGATTCTCTTGTCAGTTCCTGGACTCCCGATATTTGTTGGGCATAGGTTAATGTTCCCTGAAAAGAAGTCACGACCCAGCTTGCAGTGAGCTACAATAATGTCACACCTGGAACTGCATGGGCTCTCACAAAAATCATCTGACCGATGCCCACAGTGAGACAAGATCTTTCTGTATTTAAGTCTATGCAATAAACTTCCCCCACAACTCCAAAGTGGATGGCCTTTTTGGAAAGGGAAGTCTGCAGAGTTGAAGTTTTTGTTCAGCCATGCCACAGTGGTTGCAAGAAGGCTCACTGCAGTGAATTTTTTCAGCTCGAAAACGGATCCATTATGACATCCACAGAAAAGCGTGCCCTTGTCCTTTGGGTGCCACACCAACGCAGTGACAGGGCTCTCGAACTGCAAGCTGAATAGCCGAACACCATCAGATACCCTCCAAATGACCATTATACCATCGTCTCCACCACTTGTCAGGTACGACCTGCAGGGAGAGAATTCCAGTGCATGAATATCATCCTGATTACCACCATTCAGGTCTATTGCCAGTTCAAACTTACCCATGATGGATACAAAGCAGTGAAAGATCGTGTCTATAACTCCAAGACACGTTATGCACTCTTTCGATGCTGGCTGAGTGTGAATTTGTGACAGGACCCTCCAAATTGATGCGACCATGGTGAGTACCCCAGAACAACGAGGCTCACTCTCATTTAAATAAAATTACAAACTCCAGGTGACACCAAGAGGGGCCACTGTTCCTGAACCAGGAAGGCTGCATACAATAGTGGGGAGGCCAGTATGAGGTCGAGGGTTGCAACTGTTGCATTCTTGTGTCTCTGGGATGAATCTGTAGACATTGAAGCACAAAATCAGCTGGGGGTCAATGTCCACAATAATGAGTTACCTGATGTGATGAGGATCAACGAGGTGCTGGTATCGAGAATCCCAGCAATTTTTGACCAGATTAGAGTTTTGCTGTGGTAATTTGACATGGGTGAGACCTTCATGAGCAGAACTTCCCTCAGTCACTGGGCGTGAATGGATTAGAAGCACCAATCCACGGATTGGAACTTCCGATATCGATCAAAAGCATATCTACATCTTTTCAGTCCGTGCATCTGGATCTAAACATGACCTACATACAATAGGTCGGAGGGTCCTTCACTACCACTTCATATGTCTCACAAAATGTCACTATCTTCTTCTGCACCCGCATCCCCACCAATACGTGGCTCGATCAAGTGGAGGTAGGCCAACTTGGGGTACCTAACATGAAGCACAGAAGTGAGGTATGCAAAGGTTGGCCATGGATTTGACACTCCCATATCTGCAAATAGCAGCGAGGTGAGTACGTCGCTATCCATTCAACTGAAATATCTCACCTTGTAAAGTATTCCAAGACTGAGATGCAGGCCAACGTGCTTGGGTCCAGCTGGTTCCATGACTGCGTCGATGACCTCCCTTGCAAACCTCATCACCACCCCATTGATCTGTGCATGCATTTGAGATAGTCCAAAGGAGCTGGTCAACAAGGTAACCATCGGTGCCCTGTACCTCCACACCATCGGATTTGGCTTCATCCACAGCATTATTTGCTGCCATTGCATACACAGCAATGTAGCCTTAGATCTCGTGCTCAGACAATGCACGAGGTGTCTTTGACTTTCCAGTCAGTGCGATGGCTGATGGAGTGACATATGAGGATGCTGGGTCATGTTTCTCAAGGATGTCCAGATCAGCAGTATGAGCCAGTGCAGAGTGCACAGCTGAAGGAAGGTGAACGACCTTGGCATGCAACGCATCTGTCACCTACAAGCATACACACTAAGATGGATTCAATGCGGATGACAGCAAACGTGCATACCTTTTTCCAAGCCTGAACTTGGACGTCGGTGTGGATACCTAGGACATGATTATATCCCCCTGCATTGTGCAAGACCAAGGTGGCTTCTGTGACGAGCAAGGTGCCAGGGTGGAGCCGCGTTGGGCATAATAGTAGGAAGCCTGCTGTGGCCCCAAAACATGGTCGGCTACAGGCCTGGAAGCAGGTCAATGGGGTGAGCATGGCATGCTGCTGAAGATACATCTGGCCAAGCTCGAGCTTGACGGCCGCGAAGAGTGCAGGCGCTTGCTGCATGTGTAGTGGTCATTTGCAAGTCAAGTTAAGGGGTAAGGTTTTTCTGTGCGACATTGAACTCTTTGCCATTCATGGTGGTCATATTTATAGTCAGATACACCATACATGGTAGAAGTATGTGGTAGACAACGTCCTCCAGAATTGTCAAGCAACAGTCTCAGATGTAATTGGAATGATGATAGGTGCAGTATAGCTGAGTACATGATCTCTTTGATATTATACTTGCCTCACTAATACAGTAAAGAGGAATTGACGGAGAGGGCGCTCAACAGCACGCCCTGGTGCACTGCCCTACCGTGACAACGATGATGTGGGCAAGGACGCCACAACAGCCCATCACCTCAACAACAGCGATGTGATAGGGACCAGGGTGGCCGAACAGCAAGCCACCACCACTGTGATGACATCGTGGACGAGGGCACCCAACAACACGCCCTTCACCTCAACGATGGCAACATGACAGGCGATCAAGCCTCTCTCTGCCACCACCACCACCACTGCCAAAATGATAACGCGGACGAGGGGGTCACAACAGTGCACCCACCACCACAGCGACAATGACAATGTGATGGGCAACCGAAGGGCATGCTGTCATCACCACCACCAGCATGATGACAATGTGGGTGAGAACGCTGCAATGGCACACCCACCACCTCAACAATGGTGACACGACGAGAGCCAGGGCAGCCGAACAGCAAGCCACCGCCACCGTGACGATGATGCGGGCAAGGGTGCTGCAGCAGCACACTCTCACCTCAATGATGGCAACATGATGGGCGACCAAATGGCACAAGGCCACAGCATCAATATCCTTGTTAGCGCCCAGCAGGCCATACTCTTGTATGCTGTTCAAGTTTAGATGCTCAGGGATCATTGTGATTCATCAGATTCCAGTGGACCTAGGGCTACTACAGATTGCATACGGAGCTGTAGATCAACCACTCATCAACGCTGATGTGGGCACAGTGAAACATGCACATATCTCATACATCAACACACCCAGGGCAGTTCCTAGTCTGATTTCTGTACACGAATGACTTATGCACACCCTTCTTGCAATCAGGCATCCACATGCCCCCATTGCATGCTTAACTGAGACACCTCTTTCCGACACCCAGTCGAGCACAGTAACGCCACCACCGCAACAATGATGTGGCAATGGCAAGTCCATAGTAGCATATAATAAAAATTCTATTTCTTTCTATTTAATCTTGAGTGAAGTGTAAAAGAAATGTAGCAATTGGCATACTCAGTGGCTGTATGCACCATATGCCCAATCAGTTGGCGGTTCCCGAGTTCTGTCCCTGTTTGGTACATACCAAGAAGTTGCTAGGTACATACCAGCCCCATTTGGCATCTACCAGGTAGGTACCGGTCCTGATTTGTAGTTACCAGGTAGGTACTTTAGTGCCTGCCCAGTTTGGCATGTACCTTGGTGACAGCTGGGTAGGTGCTGGCCAGATTGGCCATGATTGGTAGCTGTCGGAATAATAAAATATATGTTATGCTTTGGGCAAATCAGTGAATTAATTAATTGAACCAAAAGGCCAAATTGCTCAATTGCAGAATGGACAAATCACTTATTTGTCAAATAAATAAATCAGCATATTATGTAATATTTAGCAAATCATTGTTTTGATCCATGTTTCATGTTAGCATTTAACATTTTTCATGTTTTTTACAATGTTCCACTTATAAAACATTTTACATGTTCCCAGCATGCTTGTGCTGAGACCACTGTTGAAAAGTGAAAAATGTTCCAACATGCAAATATTTCAATGTTTTACATCATGTTTTTAGGTGGAACATGGGTAGTAAAACATTATTTGTGTTCAAAATGAATTTTCTCCTCTAAAACATGGATTTAAAAATAATACATGTTCAAATCATGTTTTTACAATGTTATAAGTCAAAACATGTGGGAATGCCTCTGGTGCTTATCAATTCAAAAGCTCAAAAACCCTTTCCATGGTGTTGCTGTCTTAAAATATTCATATCTCCACAGCGTGTGAACCAAATCACATGACCCTGGGAGCGTTTCTGTAGCCAAGGGTATGGGCTATCTAAGACTCCACCAAGGCTAAGTGTGATTCCCACGACCTGTGGCAGTACACATCATACACTGCAATTGTGACAAACATGGAAAGGGTTTTTGAGCTCACTGTAGATAGCTGAACACACCCAGAGTGTGCATTGCCCCAAAGACCGACCATAATCTATAAAACTGAGCTTGTCATGGCTACCAAGAAGGCAAAACTAGAACCAGTTCTTTCACCTGAATATGTTGACTTTATCTCTATCTTCTCAAAAGAAGCAACTAACCATATACCTCCTAGCAGATCCTACAATCACAAAATTAATCTTGATGAAGCATTCACCCCAAAAATAGGCAAACTCACCCCCTCTCCCCTGACAAAAAGGCAGCAATCAAAATCTTTCTTGACAAAAATCTCAAAGCTGGCAAAATCCATCCTTTGAACTCTCCCCAAGCTGCCCCCTTCTTCTTCATCAAAAAGAAAAGATGGTGGGCTTTGCCCTTGCCAAGACTATAGATATGTCAACAAACACATTGTCTGCAACATTTACCCCCTCCCCCTCATCTCCAACCTTGTTAATAAACTCAAAAGAGCCAAAGTTTTCACCAAGTTCAATGTTCAATAGGGTTACAACAATGTTCATATCAAAGACAAACATCAGTGCAAGGCAGCCTTCATCACTTACAAAAACCTTTTTGAACTGACCATCATGTTTTTTAGGCTTAGCAACCTCCTGCCACCTTTCAATGGTTCATAAACAACTCCTTTCAAGATATGATTGCTGAAAGATGACACATTATCTACATAGATGACCTTCTCATTTTCCCTCTGATGCTAAGATCCATGAGAAACATACTAAACATGTCCTACAACACATGCAAGAACTTGATCTTCATCCAAAGCTCAAGAAGTGCAAGTTTGCAATCTCCAAGATTGAATATCTAGGCATGATTGTTCATCCAGATGAATTAGCTATGGATCTGGTCAAATTCAATGGAATTCAAGAATGGCCCACATCCTCCAAAGTCAAGGATGTTCACTCCTTCCTTGGCTTTGTCAACTTCTACCATCACTTTATCCCTAACTATTCCAACATCACTTACCTTCTTTTCAATCTCATCAAAAAAAACCAATCCTGGAACTGGTCTCCTTGTCAGGACTCTTTTGACAAACTTGAAAAACTCTTTTTTTTCCAACTAATCCTCCACCTCCCTGATCTGGCCCACCTCTTTGCCATTACCACTAATGCCTCCAAATATCCCTTTGGAGGTGTTCTCCTTCAAACCAACACTAACAGCAACTGGCATTCCTGTTTCTATCTGTCTTAGTCCTTTTCACCCACCAAACATAACTACAACATCTACAATGAGGAACTCCTGGCTGTCATTTAGTCTCAATGCTTGGCAACATTATCTCTAGGGCTTCCCTTTCCAGGTCCAAGTCCCCACTAACCATAAGAACCTGACATACTTCCAACAATCCCAGAAACTTAATTGTCAACAGGCTTGATGGTTGCTCAACATTTCAGACTTTAACCTTCATCTCACCCACATTCCTGGCTTCTCTCTTGTCATACTGGATATACTCTTCCATCACCCAAACCTCCTGCCTACCACAGATGACAACAATAACAATGTCATCCTCCTCTCTAACTTCCTTTTTGTCAATGTAATTGACATTGCCTTACAATCAAAGCTGGTCTCCTCTTCTACCTCTGACCTCCTTATGCTTGATGCACTTTATGCCACCACCAGTGACATTCCTGCTTGCTTTCACTTCCAACTATCTGACTGGCAATATGATGCTGACATCCTCACTTACCAAGGATGTATCTATGTTCCCCTTGACCTTTGAAAATTTGTCATTGGGTGACACCACAATCACTTTACTACTGACCATCCTGCTTATCTCAAAATTCATCAACTTGTTGCTCTAGAATTCTGGTGGCCTGGCCTTGTCCACTTTGTCCAGAAATATGTTAAAGAATACATCTCCTGCCAGTCAGCTAAGGCCAATACTCACCCCACTATCCCTCCTTTGTCTTTAATCACCTTATCATGCTCTTGTCCTTTCCAACAGATTTCTTGTAACTTAATCACAGATCTTCCTCTTTCTGACAGTTTTGATAATCTTTTGGTCATGATAGACCATGGGCTTACTAAAGTGATGATTCTCTGCCCTACAAAGAAATTTGTCTCCGTAAAAGGGACTGCCTCCCTATTCTTCCACAAGGTTTATACTCAGTTTGGCCTCTATGATAAAATCATCTCAAATCATGGCTCACAATTTGCCTCTGCCTTCACCAAAGAACTCAAACACCTTCTTGGATATGATCTTCCCTTCTCCACTGCTTATCACCGTCAGTTCAATGAAGAAACAAAACATGTCAATCAAAAAATCAAGACTTATCTTTGTATCTTTTGCAGTAACTCCTCCTCCATATGGTTTCAAATGATTGTTCATGCTGAATTTGTACACAATCACTGTCCTCACTCTGTCACCAGCAAATCTCCCTTCTTTCTCATCTATGACTTCAAACCTTGCCTCCTCCCCACTATCATTGTTGAATTCAACCTCCCTGCAGTTGAAGATTGACTAAAAGCCCTCTCTGCCACTCAAGACAAAGCCTTGGCTGCTCATGAACTCACTAGACAAGTAATGAAGGCTTGGTCTCATAGTAAATTTACCCCCTTCTGTAAAAATGACAAGGTTTGGCTGGAAGCCTACAACTTAAAACATCTTATCACCTATCTGAGGTTTGCTCCCAAGCAGAAGGAACCCTTTACCATTGTCCAGGTACTATCTCCACTTGTTTACAAACTCTGCCTCCCTTATACCTGGAAAATTCACAACACCTTCCACACTTCCCTCCTGCTACCCTATCATGAAAATGACATACAACCCAAACTTCCCCACTCCCCCACTTGACCCCATTAATGGAGAAGAGGAGTATGAAATGGAAAAGATTATCCAATACAAGGGAACTCCAAACAACCAATGCTTTTTAGTCCAATGGAAAGAATACTCAGCCAAAAAAGATTCTTGGCTTCCAAAATCAAACAAACCAAGAAAATTCTCTGACTATAAAGCTCTTTATCCCTCTGTCTTCTCTTCATCCTCTCTCCCACCATCATCATCTCATCACCATGTCCAATGCCTCTTCTAGTCATTCTTCCTCTGTTGAAACCAATACAAGATGGAATCTCCCACACAAACTCCCTCACCTTGAAACCTCAGACCATTCCTGGACCAACCACCAGCCCTCCCCTACTCTTACTGAACCCATTGTTAATCCTTCCTTATTTGCCTCTCAAATTTGCTATGATCCTTTCTCTTCTATTCAACAGGATCATATGCTTTCTTTTCTTGACAATCCCAACCTTTGCATTTCACTTCATGATCATTTAGAATCAAGTTCCCCTCTTCACTCCCTCTTCCTCATGTACAATGAACTCCATTGCCTCCACACCCAGGCCAATACCATTGCAGACAACACTATATGCATGCATCACTCTTTCCACACCCTCAAAACATACCATGCCCTACAGGATCTCATCATCTCTCTTATACATCAGTTACAGATGGACAATTTGACATCAGACATTCAGCACTATGTGGAGTTTTTAAATTTGAGATCCACCACTAACTAACCATTTCCTGAGGCCTCTGAAAAACCATTGACATCCAAGGAACTTGCCTCTCTTAAACACACATAAATAATCTGGGAAGGCAAACAAAATCACCCACTGCTGGACACTTACCCCCTTTACAACAGGACATGTTTCCATTGCCATCAACTTTCTCATATAAGAGCCAACTACATCTATTACCACTACCCTTATTGTTTTTACCATGCTCCTGGTCATCCCACTTATCACTTATCAATGCCCTCATATTCACCCCAAAACTTCTGCCCTGCTCATCCCTTCCTCCTCCTCATCTTCTTCTCAGTCTTGCTTGTCCCATGGTTCTCATGGTTCTTGAACATTATCCACTTCCACTCACCCCCTTGCCCAATAACTCTCTTCCCCTCCAGTTTGTCCTAACCCCCTCCCAATCCCTCCTTCCTCCTCTCATCATCACTGACATCCCCTTCATTCCAATGCTGAACTTTATCACCAATCTGGATTCCCTGCTGATGGATTCATTGATGTTGATGAAGAGTTTGGATATTCTGATTATGATGCCTATGCCTATGCCAACATGACAGGATCTCCTGGTGCTGACCAATGCATGGACCTTTGAAGTTCATTGTTTCTTTTCTTTGTTTATTTCTCACTGTAGTTTCAAATGTACTCCAGGAGTAATTACCTTGCTTGCAAGGTCTCTTACCTGTCTACCAAATTACCCCTGTCTCACTGGGACAATAAGGACAAATAGAACATAAAAGAAAACATTTTCACATGTTTATTTCAAAAATCAACTGTAGATAATGTAGATGAAAATGTAGCCATTATCAACTGCTCTTGCTTTTATGTTTATACACTCCTATCATCCAATTTAATGTTTCATATCATTTGCTATATGTTACTACTGTTCATTTTCCAAAAAAAATTAATAACAGTCTCACATAGGAGCAAGGTTTATGCTGATCCTCATCAGCACTTCCCAAGTGTTACAATCCACCCCTATTCTTTTCTTCTTTGTCATCCTTGCTTATTCCCATTGGCACAACCCAATACTTCTTCTTCTTAGAGTGCTCTAGAACATACAACATGTTCATCACACATTGTTATCTTTTCTTATCTTTGCTTCCTGTTCTCTTTGAACATTTTTTGCTTAGTCATAGTTGTTCCATAACATTCTATGACCTTCCATTTCACAATATATAAGCTCAACTACATTGTCTCCTATACTCCAGCTTAGTCCTGCTCAATCTTACCTCATTCCTCCTTTGCTTTCCTTATTGTAACTTGCTGCTATCCCCTTGGTAGGCAGACTTACCCTCAACACCATCACCTATATGTTCTAGGTGATTGAACCTTTGACCCTATGGCAAGTACTTCACTAGAATCTTGAACCCTTGACCCTAGTCTTTAGTTCTTTGAACCTATGCTCATTCCTATCCAAACCAAGCATAACAGAGTGCATGAAAACATAAAGAGTCAAATAGGTCCATATACCCAAAGTGAAAGGTAAACACATGCTTAGATGTCAGCTGTTGCCAATGCATGCACTCCATCAGGGGCTATGGAAAGAAAAAAAAAGAAAAAAGAGAAAAACATAGAGGAAGAAAAATGTACATTTGTAACAACAATTAGAACTACTATAGCGATCATCCATCACCTTGACAGGTTGGAAAAATATTTTCAGTTCAATCTTGCCACTCACATTGAGAAGCACTGTCACACCAACCCTTCAATAGATGAATATCCTGTCAAGGAGGATCATGAGCCAAGCAACAAAAACATTGCTTTTTCTGATTATTCTACCCTGATCAATCTCATCATTGACTATCTCTCCATCCCATCTATCCTTTTTCAACAATCCCAGTCCTCTGCTCCAAAACCTCTCTGGATCTTCATGACCACAACTACCATGTTTCATCTTGCTACTAAGCCCCCGTTGTGGCTAAGTCTGGTCAAGGCTGCTGCAATGTATGACCTGCCCAACCTTATACCCACCATATTTGCTTTCCTTTCCTAGCAGACATCAGCAATATGTCACCTCTACTGTGACATCTGTATGGACTGTGGACAAACCTGACAGTCCAACAGTCATCACAGTAAAGTGACTGTGGACAGACATGTGGTTTATGTGTACAGACCTAATTGTCTGTCCACAGTCCAACCACAGTCCAAACAGTCCACTTACAGTCACACACAGTAGGAACAAAAAACAGACAATGCAAACACAACAATAGAAACAAAGTGGTGTGTCACAATCTAATCATGATCTAATCAAGCTGTTATCTAGATTTTTTGCCAAGGATGCAATTGACTGTCTCATCTCCTTGCACCACCTGGTGAATATAAATCAGAACCTCATGAGTGAGCAAGATTTATGAGCCTACATCACCTTCATTACTCTTTGATGTCAGATGACACCACAATCAAAGCCTAGTCATCATCCAGATTGACCTCACATCCCACTGAAGAATCCTGTACCTGCTGGCCATGGAAGGTGGTGCCACAGTACTCATGTGCTTTGCTGATAATTTGGCCAAACTTGCAATTTCCAATCTTCATGATTGACCACATGTATAATGAGGTCTTCAAGCCCCACCCAATGTCAGAGAAACTTGCTTCTGATCACTTGGTAGGTACCTCTTTGACTCCAGTAGAGTATAGTGTCAATGCTCACTCAACTTGTAATAACCATAGGTTGAATCAAATACTACATGCATCTGAATGGCATATACTGATATGACAGCCAAGATCAATGCACCAATTGGCATTGCATTGTCTATTAATGTGTGATAATGATCATTGTTGACAGCAGAGATACTCTTGATGTGAGATGTGAAGGTTTGCAATATGAGCAGTGATTGGAATGACTTTGAGACCTAAAGAAAAATTTTCACCATTGCCATGTCATATCTAGTCCTTGAATAAAACATACACTGTATTCATTTCCTCCCAGATCTTCCATGCTGCCATACATATGTAAAAGGCAAGCTTGGCCCCAGTGCAAACTCCACATATACCTTGCACTCCTCAGGGTTTTCATATTTTGGATTGGATTCCCATAGTGCCTCAATGGCCTCAATACTGGCCTTGCCAATGTGTACATGCCACTCATATGTCTTTTGCATGCACTAAGTTGAGGATAACAGTACAACCAGTAAAGGAATCAGTAGCATAGTCCTAGTTACACCAAATTACTTACCAAATGATATACATGATCATCTTTGTCAAACCAGTGAGGAAAATCCAACATCACATCATTCCAGAGTTCTTACAATTTGTCTACAAACTGGTCAGGCACCATCCAAGGGTTCTCAAGCATGCCACAGTAAAGCCAAAGTAAAGGCACCAGAAATCTGGTGAATTGAGTAGATGAGCCCTTTGGTAGGTTTTGATGGCTCAGTTGATTCTTTGTCATAGATGCAATTGCAATAGGCATGCTGTGTTGTAGGCACTGTTGAGGAGCATTTGCAATAATCTTGGTAACAGTGTTATCATACTACAAATCATGTTAGTGTACATATCAAAGGTAGACACTAATGTTACTGCTGTAGTCAAGGCCCTGCCTGCCAGCCATTTCCTCTCTTGCTCATCAGGAAAGCCACCAAATTTCTCTGTTATGCCACCATTGGCCTATTCATCTTGGTTAGTATTGTACTCACTGGTTTGGTTGCACATCTGAGGCTCTTGCTGACTGTCCACTAGCTTCCCTTCCTTGTGAGCAGTCCAAGCAGGTTGGTAGTTATTGGCAAGTCCAGACAGGTGGTCATGTTTCAACCTTTTTGGCTCTCCTGGCAAAATAATACTAGAAGAGAATGGTGTATATTAGCTATCATAACTTGGATGATAAAAATATCTATGCTCCCTCACATTTGAGTTTCAAGCATGCATATGCTGGTGGGAGTGCAGATATCACACCATCATCTGTAGTGGCATGTGCAGCTTCAATGAGATGGCATGTGACCTTCACCAG